>LFZO01000361.1:28037-67138 GCA_001578225.1 Pseudocercospora musae | reverse complement strand
GCAATAGAAAGGGAATATAATAAGCTAATCCAAAGTAAAGAAGACCTAAAGAGGATAGTAAGGTAGATTATTAAATAGGGATTCGTGTAACAATTTGCACTAGTAAGGGAAACTAAGGAGTAGATAAGAAGGAGGGAAGAAGAGGGGGAAAGAAGGGTAGGGTAGTAGGCAAGGTAGTTAGAGGGTAATAACCATAACACTAGTATACCCTAGAGGAAGGAAAGCAAAGAAACGAGGAAGGATAACACTTGTAAATAGGACAGGAGGGAGGTTTTTACTAACCAAGTTGGTTTCCTACCCAAAACAATACATAGAAACAGACCTGCATAGGCCGAAAGGCACTATAATAGGTAAATGAAATATCTATCTATCTATATAAATAAGGGCGGCATCTTTTAAGTCGATACTATCGGTATATTTTAAAAAAAAAGAGCGAGCTAATAACTATTATAGTTGCTCGGTAATGTGTCTAGGTTTGCTAAAGCTAGCTTGTAGACTAGATATCGGACCTCTAGTTCTAGCTCGGAGCTCGAACGACCTCGCAAATTCGAGCAAATTTTATATACAACTTTATAACATAGCGACTACATATTGGATTAACTTGGTTTTTTTTTAAAATGCACTAAATGGGCTAGTTTCTTCGTTAGGAAAAAAATTAAATATATAGTATTAGTAGAAGAGAGTGTACTAAGTAGCTAGACCGAATCGGGTAGAACGCTAAACTAAGCTTAGCGCTTTCCGGCTTTCCGTACGGGCTCGAAGACATAGCTTAGTAGTAGCTCTAGTATTCTAGTAGTAATAATAGCGAGCTAGCAATAGCTATACAATAGTCGTATAGACATAATTTTTGTATTAGATTATAGCGCTAATCTACCGCTTTCGAATAATCTAAACAGTATATATAGAGATATATTATATAGTTTATAGATACTAGTATAGCTTATCTAGCATATAATAGCTACGGAAGATTGCTATGTAATTATACCCTTTATCCTATTTACGTACTATAAACCGTAGAAAGCCTTTAAACTTCCGCTACTAGTACTTCTCGCTATACTTTAGTATTATATTCGAGTATAGTCTAACCTAGTATTTGAATAAATAGAAGGTCTTCTCGATTGGATTGTAGTTAGGCGAATATAGCGGCAAGTATAGTAGTAGGATACCCTTTTACTAACATATCTCTTCTAAGTACTTCTTGCTATATATACTATAGTTATCTATTATCAATACCGACCGCGGCGCTAGATATGCCGCTATTCGAGGTAGTACGCGGCTCTTAACCTATAGTACGAAGTTAGTAGTCTTTATACTACCTTGCTTAATAAGAGGCTCTAGAAGCTACCCGTTAATATCGTACGCTAGTAGGAGACTATATCGCTAGCTATAGTATAGGTACTTAACATCTCGCGCCTTCTAACCTCTCGGTACCTATCCTCGAGTCCTTAACGCGGTCCTATCGCTAACATACGTCTCGTTATAATATACTAGCTACTACGGCTATAGCTTCTATATCCGGGCCTTATATATTAACCTCGCGACCGGATCGCGCTATTTAGCGTGTCGAGACAACATCTTATGCGTAAAGTCCTCGCTCTTTAGAAGGCGTAAGATCGTAGCGATCGAGAAGGACTCGCTATAGTAATATAGTAGTAATAACTAAACCTCCTTACACTAATACGACGTCTATAATAATAACTTATCTACTACGAAATCATGCATATGCGGTAGTATTATACGCAGCCTGCCTACGTTCTTTAGCCTAACCGTGCCTCGCTCGTAGAAACGCTTTATCTTCTTCTAAATTAAGGTACGCGAGCCTCTATACTATCCGAGTAACAATTCTACTACTTTAGGGCCCGCCTAACCCTTCCTTAAGAGATGTTCTATAGTATTGCAATCCTAGGTCGTAAGAGGCGCTATGGTCGATAATATACGTCGGAGGGTAGCGCTAGTACGATATACGGTCGATTTTGGTAAAGATAGGTACGCTATATAGAGCTCGATTAGGGCTACAAAATGACACCCTAAATACGTCTATACCACGAGATTTAAGGCTTCAAAGAGTTGGTGATATATTCAGATTGATATAGACGGATTTACTAAGGAATTTGGTGGAGGGCGATCGGCGCCAATCCCGACCAATTTGCAAGGGAGAATAGCGCGACCTCCAACGCGTCTTGCAGGACCCGAACCCGGCGGAACGAGATCACTTTGCCTTCCGATACACAGTATAGAGGCTGGTGTGCCGTATGCGCGCAGGCAATGGCGAGAAGAGGATGCGACGATGGCCGAGGAAGACTTTTTCTCCGACGATGACCTGGACGATATTCCGGCCAACACTCTAGACAGGCTTGAGCAGCAGGCATTCAGATCGACACAGCACTTCAATGCCAATCCGCAGATCCCGAGACATGTACAGCAACAGCAGCCACCGCAGTCCTCAAGACCGCCTGTTCCTCTACGGAAGCAGGCACACACAGCGTCAAGTCTGAATCGGCCAGGAAGTGCAAAGAATCTGCCATGGCGGCCACCACAGTCGACCTTTGGCAGGGCGAGCCAGAAGCCGCCGCAGCCTCAGATCCCCAGTGCCCCGCCTGCGAGTGCACCGCGCCCTCCATCGTCCGACTATGGTTTCGATGATGAAGACGTGATCGACCTTGACGAGCCTTCCACGATCATTCAGCCGGCACCCCAGATCCAGTCTCACCGACCAAGCTATCAATCACGACCAGCACAACGAAATGGCGGAAGAGCTTCAGCTGCATTAGATCCGGAGACGGCCGCTGCTTTTGCAGCAGCGGATGAGGAGCTGGGCAGTCAGACATTCGGCAGATGGCCTCAGGTCGTGATACCGCAACGACCGAAAGCGACCCCGGCAGGTGCGTCAATGGAGATGGCAGCTTTGCAGGCCCGGATAGCAGAACTTGAAGCAGAGCAAGCGAGACTGCGTGCGTCGGAGCAACAAGCACGAGATGAGGCGCGGGCAAAGCAGGGCGAGATTGCCATCGTACGCAGCAACCAGGAGAAGACAACCAAGCAATATGAAGCTCGTATCTCGGTCATGCAGAGGCTACACGCCGAGGACGCAGCAAAAGCAAAAGCCGAACTTGAGGCTCAACGAAAGGAACGAGAGAAGATGGAGACGGATAATCGGTTCTTGCAGCACGATCTGGCCCAGGAAGCTGAGCGTACCAAAAGGCTGACCGGACCGTCGAGAGCAAAGAGTACGCAGCGAGAGACTCCCAGGAAGAGCAAGAGAGCGGCTCTAGGAGACGGCTTCGACGACGGCGAATTGCACATGACAACCAGCCCAAGCAGGAGCAGAGACAAGTCGAGAAGCGACCTGACACCGAAAGTTGGCGCGAAACGAAAGCGGCCTGCTCACGATAGTCCGGTGCACTCACTCTCGTTCACACAGGCCCCCGCTCAGCTTAGACATGAGAGTACCGAGGGTCAATCGGCAGCGTCATTCGCCTCCAATGCTGCACCAGAGCGAGTGACGGCCAAAAAGGACGGCAGGTATGAGTTCATGCAGCTGCTGCTCAACCACTTCCCACACGAGGGCCACGCAACAACGGTGGAGTCATTGGCTAAGTACAGCTTCCCTTCGAAACCTACCAAGACTCTGTCCTCTATTTTCATGCACGACATCTCCTATCTTTCTGACGATGCGTCGCTACCTTTGAAGGTTGCGGAGGTCTGCATTGGCCTATGGTCCAAATGCCTCGCTGACAAGTACTTCGCTCCATTCTACTTGATCTTGGAGCTAGTACGCTTCGCTTTGCAAACCCAGAGCTCAGCTGCAAGATGTCAACTGCTCGAGCAGGCAGTTCCACTATGCGTACAGACGATCGAGTTGATTGCAATTCCAACTTATCGCGCCTGGACCAATCGAAAGTTTGCAGCTAGCCTGGATCGCAAAGCATTCGACGAACAGGCCGATGAGATCGACGTCGAGCGAGTGTTGGAATTTCTGCAAGACCTGTGCGACGCTGCTTCGTTGCAAGGCGAACGCATTGAGATGTTCTGGAGGACTATGGAGCAGCAGTTTGTCTTGCTCATGCTCAACAAAGCACAGCCTATCGGACAAGTCATGACGCTTCTCGAAATGCTCCAGACTGCTGCACTCGAGGCGACGTTTGGAGTTGTTGCGCAGGATGCGACACGACAGGCAGAACTCGAGAGAGGGATGATCGATCGACTCACAAATCTGCTCTTTGAAGTGCTGGAAGCAGCACAGGGCGAGGAGGCGTACGGCGATGGCGAGACGCTGGAGCTCAGGATCGAGGTGCTCAAGGTCTTTCGACAGATGTGTCAGACAGATCACGGCGGAATGCTCCTGGTGCAGAACCGAAGTGCTATCGGCAGACTCGTCCGATTCTTAGATGCTCATGTCAGAAAGCTGTATCACACTCGGCCGAGGTACGGCTTGTCAGGGGAGGGAAAGAATGACAAGTCAGCCACTCACGATCTGCTGGCGCAATGTGTTAACATGACTGTGCGCCTCATCTATCATCTTCTTCGTGCGTATGGCGATAGTTTTGACTTTGTGCACAAGCTACACGCGGTGCATGGCGGATACCACAAATTCCTGGTCGGCATGACACGAATAGCCTTCACTGAGCAGCACATGTTCGAAGCTGGGATGGAGGACGAGGCTGCTGAAGCTGCGCACAGGATTCTCGATAGTGTCCTGGGCCCTGAGGATGGCGAAGCGGTTATGAAAGCGATTGAGACGCCTCGCGGGACCAGAGGCAGAGGCAGTACGGGTGATACAACGATGAGTGAGCCGGAGCCGGGCTGAGCGGAAGGCCACGCATGACTCGCACAGCAATGTTAAGCCGAGAGCTCGGCTCAAGTCGCGACCCGCAGAAACTTCCTTATTGGGCGAACGCGACCGTTGAGCCGCGTTCCAGCACGAGATCCATGGGGAAGGAGCCATCTGCGTCGAGGGTCCACGAGAAACGCATAACGCATGGCACTCGGCGACACGAACAACACGCACGCGCGCGAATCGCAACAGCACCCATCCCACCCATGGCTATTGCAGGATCGATCACACTGGCCGAATATTTGTTCGCAAGACTTAAACAGCTGGGATGCCAATCGCTTCACGGCCTTCCTGGCGACTTCAACCTGACCCTGCTGGACCATGTGGAGAGCAGTGGACTGAATTGGGTGGGAGTATGGTGATATCGCGACGATGGCATCAAGGGGCAAAGAGCACTGACAAGAGGATAGAATTGCAATGAGCTCAACGCTGGCTATGCTGCCGACGCGTATGCAAGAATTCATGGACTGGGCGCGATATGTACGACCTTTGGAGTCGGCGAGCTTTCCGCAGTCAATGCCATCGCTGGCTCGTACGCGGAACGCGTTCCTGTCGTTCACATTGTGGGCACTCCTAGTAGGACAAGCCAGAAGAATGCCGCGCTTCTCCATCACACCGTACGCGCAAATCAGTACATGGCCTTCGACAGCATGCTAATCCGCAGATGCACAGCTCGGAAACGGCGACTTCAGAGTCTTCGCGCGAATCCACAAAGAGATCACCATCGCTCAAGCCGATCTGGTTGATCTCGCCACCGCCCCTGCCGAGATTGACCGCGTGCTGCGCACGTGCTACGTCGACTCTCAACCCGTGTACCTTCAGATCCCGATGGACATGGTCCACGCAAAAGTTGATGCAACGCAACTCAACGCCGCCATCGATGTCTCGCCGCACCCGAGCAACAAAGAAGCTGAGGATTTGGCCCTTGAAATTGTACTAGAGAAGCTGTATGCGGCGAGAAGACCCGTCTTCTTGGTCGACGGTGCTGCACAGAGGCGACGAATTCTTTCTGCTGTCCACGCCCTGATCGCAAAAGCACAGCTGCCCGTGTTCACCGCGCCAATGGCTAAAGGCGCAGTTGATGAAGACCTTCCAAACTTTGTCGGCGTTTACTCCGGAGCTGGATCAGACCCAGAAGTTGCACAAGCCTTGGAAAGCAGCGACCTCATCATCACCATCGGCACTATTCAATCGGATCTGAACACCGTTGGCTTCACGTACCAGTTCTCGAAGCTCAATAAGATTGACATCGAGTATGATTGCGTACAAGTGGGCTATGCGACGAGGTTTGAGCAAGTCTTCTTCAAGTCCTTCATCCCGAGACTCGAACAACTTCTCGATCCATCCAAGCTTTCGCACGAGTCCAAGATGATACCCAGAATCTCGCCACCAACTCCTATCGACACGAACAGCGAGACAATCATACACACATATCTCTGGCCACAGCTAGCATCCTTCCTCCGCGATGGCGACTTCCTCATCACCGACACCGGCACATCTATCGTCGGCGTTTGGGAAACTCGACTGCCACGCAATTGCATGATCATCAACCAGATCTTGTGGTCAAGTATAGGCTACGGTGTCGGAGCGGCTCAAGGCGCAGCTCTAGCAGCCAAAGAGCTCGGCAAAGGCCAGCGAGTCATTTGTTTCGAGGGTGATGGGTCCTTCCAACTCACCGCGCAAGAACTATCTACGATCATTCGCCACGATCTCGATGTGACAATGTTCGTGATCGAGAACGATGGGTACGAAATCGAGAGATGGATTCATGGATGGGATGCAAGCTACAATGATATTCCGCAATGGCAGTATTCTAAGCTTCCTGAGGTGCTGACATTGCCTTCTTCGAAGCACAAGGTCAGAACGTGGAAGATCTCGACGAGGTCTGAGCTGGAACAACTGCTCAAGGATCCGCACTTCGCTGATGGAAAGGGTCTGCAACTGGTTGAGATGCACATGCCTAGAGGCGATGCGCCAAAGACGTTGAGGGACTTTGCGGAGAGGAGGAATGGAGTTTCCGCGACCAAGGCCTTCACCGTGATAGAGTGATAGTGGCCAGGCTGTCCAAAGCGAGGTAGTGGAGGTGGGCGACTTGGGTGTTCAGGTATCGCGTTTCTTGCGAAGGTATATGAAGATGGCACGGGGCCTGCACAAGCCGGTTCAAGCTTAAGAAGCAATTCGGTGCTCGACATGACGAAAACTTGCCTCTGCGATGTCAAACCCGAGTTCTGTGGTTGCTGGGTAGGACCACTTTCCGAAAATACGCGCAACACCCACGTATCGACGACTCGCGCCCTGTCAGAAGTGATCAGTAGTCACATGTTCTGGACGTTGCTTATCCCCTGGAAGTCAAGAGCCTCTTGAAAGTGTACGTATCCCAGTTAGGATAGGAGTGGATCTAGAACTGCTTCAAAAAAAAATCTGCTTTGGATTTCGATTCGTCAAAGTCTTGCTTATCCGACAGGACTGCTCATCAGACCTTCGACTTGACGAATCCGCGCGTCCAGTAGCCTGGCCACTGTTTTGGCACTGATTCCAGAATCCATCGGGTGATGATTTGGTTGACTTCTTCTGGCTTCTCCTGGGCGACCCAATGACCGGCTTCAACGCTTGCCTGGTAATCATATTGATCAGCAAGTTTAAAAAAAGATTTTCCGCATCACGATCTGCAACTAACCTCCGTCAAGTTTGTGCAGTACTTCCTACCCGGCTCGGCTAACGACGATGTAAAAGTGTCACAGATAGTATCGTATCTCGCATGAATGAAGAGTGTGGGCATGTGCAGATATCCGTCGTTCTTGGCCTTCTCGAAGAAGTATTTTCTGTTCGTCTCGTGGTTGGCATACCAAGCATCGGCGCCATAGAATGAAGTGCGCTCCATAGCTTCAACAAGATCCTGGTAAATCTCCTCGTCAATGCATGTTGCTTCGATCGGGATCTGCTTCCAAGTCGGGTCTGGCTTCTCGAGACCACCAAACCATCCTCCATCCTTCTGGACGTTCGCTGTGAAGGCTGGCTTGCCAAGGCTGGCTGGACTGCCCTTCGCATAGAAGGCACGCATGCATGCTGCAACATCAGAATCGAACCATGATGTAGCCTTCTCGAAATTGACCTGGTAGAATCGCTGATAGTCCCACTGGCCGTAAGGATATTGGTCTTCCGGATACGTGTCGCGGTTGACAGTCTTCAGCTCTTCTTCAAGACCTTTCTCAATGACATGGCTTGGCACTGCTAAGCCCGCGACTGCAATGGTTCGCTCAGGGTAGTGCTCCGCGAAAGACCAGACCGCACCACAACCCCAATCATGCCCGATCCAGATCGCAGCTTCCTGGCCGACATGGTCCAGAACAGCAGCCATTGCGATGTTGATGCTCTCCAAAGAGTAGTCTTCGATCTTCTTGCGTGCCGATGTGCGACCATAGCCTGTCGATGCGTATCAGTAGCGGCGACAGCTTAAGCCGTGTTTGTCGGAATTACCTGGCATATCTGGGGCAATTACTCTAAAGCCCAGATTTGCAAAGGTGTCGATTTGGTTTTTCCATGTCTTCGCAATCGCAGGCCAGCCTTGATGCCTTTGTCAGCCACCACCAACATGTTCCTGATGATGCTAACTTGCCATGGACGAAGACAATGGTCGGCCCATGCTTTGGCCCAGCAGCAAGATAGAAGACCTTCTTATCGCCATCGTGAGTGTAGAAGGCCTCGTGTTCTTCGTATCCGACCATTTTGAAGGCTTGAAGAGCTTCAAGATTGACACAGAGCCACAAAGTTCGTTATATAATGTGGATGGTCAGCTCACTTTATGTGTCAAGTCCTTGAGTAGCGCCCTAGTGGTCTTGGCGAGAGGAGCTCGGTTCGAGGAACAAGGTTCGTGCTCGTGATGGACCGAGCCGGACATGGGAGTCGTAAAGTGCGAATCCGTCTGCAACGTCGAAGCTGACGACTTGTGCGACTACACTCGACGAGGTGTCATCCTTCAGGAGTCAGAATCCCTCGTTCGTACGTCCATAGCGAATAGCAAGGGAATCGACTTGTGAGGACAGCACCACTAGGCTGACAAAGCTGACATTTATTTCGAAATGGGGCCTCGAAACACTATAGGGTGATCCAGTACAGATGGGGGCCTCACCCAGTCGAGGTGTTTGACCTGTTGGTTCGTCAAGCTTGATCTAGAACCCAATTTCTGAATGCCAACGTGAATCTCTTCGTTGGACTCGTCTTGCTTCGTGGACTCCGTTCAAGCTGCTGAAGAACAAGATTGTAACCACAACAGGGCGATGCTACGCTACGCCGCGAAGGTAGGGCCGATGAATAGCTGGCGGATCGTGTAGACTGAGGCTGAAGACTTGACCTCGATACGAGCCCCTTCGAAATTTTTGTTAGTATGCTTGCCGGGATTGCAGCCATGAAGAGACTACTTTTATTATGTGGCCTCTAGTTGACGACGTGCGACGGCCTGGAGGCATCGAACGACACCACAAGCAGACTTGAGTTAGACTTAGCACCTATGCCGAACTCTTATTCGGCTCGTACCACACCACGGGCAAGTCGTATGCTTTCTCGGGAACGAGATCGATGCGTACTTCCTTCAGCAACTTGCAGCCGTTCTTCAAGTAAAAGCTATAGGCCAGCAAACTGCTCTCGATAACGAGTGGGATTCCAGTCTGTTCGGAAACATCGACGCCCCATTGGAATAGCCGCTTGCCGACACCAGTCCCTCGCTTTCCTCGCTGCCAATTTGGAGCAACCATTAAGAATTGCAGATGCAGGCATGGATCCAGTCCCTGCACACCTTCGTATACCGAATGCAGTCGATCCAGACACATTGCGAACCCCTCGTAATCGAAGATCCTGTTCAGGAAGTAGCGGTAGTACTCTAGCTCAATGCCTCCCAGCATTCGCTCGAATCCAGCATATACGCCAGCTCGTTGGCTCCTCCACTCCTGGCCAACAACATTGGCGTCGCCTAGGGCTTCCCAAGAGGCAAACCCGACAATTTCGGTGCTCTGCATGCCATTGATAGATGCGCAGGTTGCCTCTGCAACCATGTATCGACATTCTGGCTTCATGAAGAACTGCTTGATGCGGCGAAGGAGGAAATTGTAGAACTCCTCTTGGTTCTCCCTTCGAGTTGGGCAGAAGTGATCGTGAAACTCGAAGGGTAGAAAATTGGTCTTCAAGATCTCCGTCATGTATGGAATATCTTCGCGTCTCGCCCACCGCAGCACAATCTGAGTCTCCATGATGGACTTGGTCAAATCTTAGCTAGTGCTTCAGTATTGAGGTTCCGCTGCTATTTCAGGTGTTGTGTCTTGCTAGGCGTGTGCCGCCGATGTGGAGATGACTCGGAAGGTAGAGTTCCTCTCTTGCCCGCCGGCCGAAACGTGTTAGAACTATTCCAGACACGGCAACCTTTGGTATAGTCCAAATGCCTAGAACTCGTAGTAGCAAGCGTCACAGGCTCCACCACGTATAACGTATGCGTTGAGTGTAAGAAGCAGCGTGTAAGATCAGGCCAATGTCAACACGGTATGATAAGTACGCAGCAAAGGATGAGAACTCCTGAGCTTGCGATCTCCATAGTCCTAGAACTCAATACAGCTACTCTTTCGAATCACGTACTGCTCTACTTCCACAGCCAGTCGATCCGGCCAGTTTTCTGCCATATCTTGCGATTTTGCTGTTTCTGCTCTTCCATCGGGGCCTCGGCCTCCCATATCGCCTCGTCTTCTACGACCTGCTGCAAATCAGACACGAGATCTACCTCTGCTGGTCTACGCATTCAACGATCCTTCTGACCAACGAGCAGCTTTTGTCCAAGGTGTAGAACGGGAAAGATTGGAATACCAAGATATGTTGTGAGAAAGTCGCTCACATTGAATCGCTCTGGGTACAAGACGGTTGAACCATTGCATAGGAGCAAGACAATGAAGATGGCTAGGCAGATCCATGAAGCATATGCAGAAACGAGCGATATGGCAGGCCCACGCCCTGCGCGTTGACTGCCTTCCGGGATTGGAGCGCCACGATGCAGCAGACCGCCCAAAAGACGTAAAGCTGGCGGTATTTGTTAGGCCAATCAACCAGTTGAAGACCTTGCCTGAACCAGAACTGACGTTGATGCAAGCCAGCAATGCGAAGCAGCTGCCAGTGGTGACAGCGTGTATTGGCAAGCCGTGGATCGCGTGCAGCGTATGAAGATCTTTGGTGCATTGCCGGCAATGGCCGATAGAAACAAGCGATCGGCTCGACATGTAGAGATAAGAGTTACCCGAAGACCATGCACTCGTCAGATCGCATTAACAATCGATGGCAGCGCGGAAATGGATCAAAACGTATGCCACGAGGACAAACGCCGGACCACCGATAGCCTACGACGAGTCTCGTCGTCAACAATGTGGTCAACAGCAATACCAGCCAGGCACGCACCAATGCTCTTCCACATTCAACGAAGATACCAGTACCCATTGTGCCTGGTATGATTAGAGCTTGCGATGAGCGACTTCCAAGGAAGCGACTTGCCTCCCAAGGCGATCATTTGCGCTGGAACATGCGGCATCAGAACGTCGTCATATTATCGGCTTTACAGTCCTTACTATGACGAGACTTGATATTTCTCTCCGTTCCAGGTCTTTCGGCGAATATGTCGCCATGTCGACGACTCTCAACCTTACTAAGATCGAATGCTGGAGTCTTTCTTTTCTCGGGCTCGGTGAACATTGTTGGGGTCTCGAGAACTGCCATTTTGACGGACCTGCTCGACTCCGATTTCCATCATGATTGACATGCACATCCAGCATTGTTTGTACGCGATCTCGTTTCCGGCAAATTATCCCGCGAGAAGCCTCGTGGCGAACATGGAACCCTATCATCAACTGCTCGGGTTTGGAAGAAGCAGTTTACAACGATACGGTAGGTACTGTTTTGCACTTGATTGTGCTGCTGTCATTACACAACAAAGGGCCAAAAGCTACCCTTCCCTCTCACCTCGCCATAATAAAAAACCGCCATTGCGCCCTGTTGATCCAAACTCACCACTCCAGAAAACCACCTCTTCCTGCTCACCACCCTCCACACCCTTCCCTAAGTCACAAGGTACAAGTCAAATCCGTCTCATGCAACCATTCAAGCTCACTCCTAATCCCTCTCCTGACCTCCTCCCTCCTCGCCATCTTCTCTCTCGTCTGAGGCTCGGATCTCGCAAAAATCCCCGTGCCACGAGCATAAGCGTTCGAAGCCCGTTTCATCCTAGAAAGCAAATCAGCGCGAAGAAATTTTAAAGAGGAAAAATAATAATGACCTACACTGTACTCCTCCCATACGCCAATGATGCAAACATCATCACTCCTAGAAGCGCGAAACTTTTCATCTTTAATAATAATTCTTCTGTTTTCGTGTACTACTACTACTGCCTCCTATTATTTTATAAATGTACGGCGGGTTTTGGCGTGTGCAGTACAAAGGTCAAGTATTGTAATTGTCGAGTCGACTTGTTGGGTTATTAGGAAGGAGATATGCTGCTGCTTGCTGCTGTTGGTGGTAGTGGTGGTTGGCTTCTTTTTTTTTTCTGTGCGTTGGACCATGATGATTTTTCAGAGTTTGATAGATATATATATATGAGGAAATGTCTAACCTACCCTAGAATAATATGTAGTGGTGGTGGTCGACGAGCTTTTCGTGTCCGTCCAGGCACATGAGAGTTATGGGCTGATCCCGCTCGTTCTCGCAAGCAAGCAGTGAGGAGGTTTCGGCGCTCTCCGATCGAATGTCATGGCGTGATTTGTTGAACGATACTACTACAGTACTTTCTCCAGAGAGGGGAATTTCTTGATGCCTAGTAATAATAAAAAGAATATCGCGTTGCACAAAAGTGGTCTGTCTCATCGCGTGAGTTGGTGCGTATTCAATCCATCTTCCCTTGGAAATAAAATCTGCGAAACCACCACACACATCTCCCCATCCGGACAAACATTTTTTCTATCAAGATTTTTGAATCGAGGTCCATTCGGTCCAGAACTATACTGACACAACAACCCATTGATTTCCAAGAAACATTTCTGTCTCGGATGGGATTCCGGATACTTATCATCACCCCATTGGCCATTGAATTAGAGCCAGTTGACCGGCGCATCGCCGTACGCCGTGAAAGTGTGATTGGAAGAAGGAGTGTAGCTCTAATAGTATGCCGAAAGAGTGGAGTCCCAGATAGGACCTGCGTCGGAGTGGTCTTCGACTGGACCCGCGGGGAGATTTACGCCTGGGATTGTGTGGTCGTGGGTTCCTGGTGTGGCGTAGTTGGCGTGAGTACCGTCTGCGGAGTATGCGATTGCTCTGCCAGTACTTGGGAATTTTTCTGTTGCGGAGTAGTCGAATGCTTGACCACCGGAATGCTGGCTGTAGTAGATTTGTGTTGGGCTGCCGTTTTGGAAGCGAATCATGTTGTGCTCCCAGTCGCCTACGAGCCTAGACTGCAGCAACGACATGCAGACACTCTTACCATCTTATGTACATGAGTTCGGTGTACCTGCTGATGCACGACTACGCCATCAGGCACATGGCGCAACTTTTCGTGCATATGTTCCAGCCACGGTATACTTCTCGATTAGAGCTTCTTTCGGCGCGTTCGTCGATCCGGTGACGGTGGTGTCGATCGAAGAGGTGCATAGGAGGAGATGTAGTCCGTCGACCACGCCGTTCGGCTCGGGATTCTGGTTGCTAGCGGGTCTCAGGACCGGGCTTGAGAGCTTCCACCAGCTCGGTCAGACGACACTTTCGGCATCGCGTACAGCGCGCCAGAGGATAAGCGTGCAGACGAAGGTGCGATTGATGCATCGTGAGCTCGAGAGTGTCGTGGACGCGCGCTTCACGATATCGGCCGCCAGAAAAGTTGGTGGAAAGTGCGGCCTGCGCAGTTTCCTCAACTGCAACAGAAACCGAGCTGCGGTATGACGAGATTGGACAATTGACAGGCAAGTAAACGAGACACCTGGTGTATCCAACACTCCCTCAACGCTATCGACACGCGCGCTGTACACTTTCAGCTCAAACTCCACGCACAAATACACCCATGACCATGACGCACACTTTTCAGCACACTCTCCGTGTTGACTGCTTTACACGTCCCGTTCCCACATACGAAGCCCACGCGCCATTTAGATGACAAACTGCGCAGCGATATCAGTCGGAGAACACAAGTTTGAACGAGTATAACACGTACCGGAATAAACATGTACGGCACTCTCTTCTCGTACTCGACCCATGCGTCGCCATACTTTTCTCGACACCTCTGCACATCTCTGTACGCGCGATGCACGATCATAAGAGCAAAGAAGACAGGGTAGAACCATGGGAACGGGCTTGAGAATCCAGTGATTAGGCCCCAGTTCAGCGCAAACCACATGTCGGCGGTGTAGTGAATCTTGCGAGCATACTTGTACCAACCATCAACGAGGATCGAATCGCCAGTCTCTGTCTTGATCGATTGTGGGTTCTCGACGAATTTCCACGGCATTTGAGGAAAGGTCTTTCTGTGTTGGTGGTAGCCTCTTTCCATGGAACGGAACATGTTCTTCTGGCTGTTGCCAGTGTCCCACACCCAGTATGCAAAGAGGTAGGCAGCGTAGAGGAATACTAAAACCGGCTTCGACCATCGGTACTCTGATGGATCATGGTTGGCCAGGTAGACCGTGCAATGGCAGTAGCTGAGAGGAACACCAGCCAAGTTCCAGAAGATGAGCATGAATCCCCACTTCTCATAATACATATCCCAGGTAGTCACGATCATCTCCTCTCCCTTGCAGCAAGCGTTGGCATAGAGCCAGTGAGCCATCAGGAGGAAGCCGACCTCACCAGTCACGTATCCGTAGGTCTCGTACTGGCGGAAAGCTGCCGAGAGCGTGGTGAAGAACAGGATGAACCATGGGAGGCGGACCTCAAAGAACATCTTGAAATCGAGCCAGCCGAACATGCGTGGGTTGAGCTCAGCACCCATGAAGAAGTCGTAGATGTGGTTGCCGGTCATACGGTGCTGGGCTCCACGAGCGAGAGCAGAGACATATGCGACGATGCTGACGATGAAACCGGTGAAGATGGCGACTGACATGATGGGGCCAAACTCGTCGATCAATGTATACATCTTGAAGAGACCAGTGTAGTGCAGGACCAGAGCGACGACGATGGAGAAGTAGAAGCTGTATACGCCGTTACAGTAGTACGGGAGCTGCTTTCCGCCCTCATGTGGCAGAGGCTTGCCCTTGGAGTAGACACCCGGCATGGTCAGATAGAGAACAGCCTCAAAGACGAAGAAAGTCCAGTAGATGGCCCAGGCCTTTGCATGCGGGAATGCGCCAGTGTATGCGAGATGAAAGAGATGCTTGCCGAACTGCGTCCAGGTCATGCTGGGCTCCGATGGGAACTTGCCGTCGTAGTAGGTAGCACCTATCCACATGTACCACATGAGCAACGGGAAGCCAAGCATCATGGCTGATACGCCCAATGTGCCTCCGAAATCATAGTGAGGATCGTGGTCGATCTTGGGATCGGAGCCTTCAAGCCAGCCATCAACAACTCGATGCTTGAGTGAAGCGTTCAGGTGGCCATTCATGTGTCCATTCATGTGTCCGTTGGCATGTCCATTAACCTCCTTCGCATGGCCATTTGCGTATATAATGTTCTTTTCGGAGACGGCGGTGATTTCTTGGACTGGCGATGGAGAACGATCGTCTTGTGAAGCGGCCTCAGATGTTCTGGTGGTACGTCGTCGCGAACCTGGAGTCTCGACAAAGCCGTCAGGGACCATGGACTTCCTGCACGGAGCACAATGGTCAGCGAATGCGAAAGTTGTTGACATGTGTTTACTTGGCCGTACCTAGGCGTTTTGCCAGTCGCGCTGCGCGTCACTCGTCGTTCAGACATGTCAGAAGCGAAGCGCGCTGTGATGCCCAATCTCTACCACGATATGAATATTCTAAGGTGGGTGCATGCGCCGCCTGCAAACAGTATCATACAGTGCGTTGGCGCAAAGATGGTGGGCGGTGGCATCGATTTGTGTGCCAGAGTGCGGACGAGTGCGGAATCTTGCCCAAGCACGTTTCTCGCGCGTGCCCATTGGCTCGGAGTCCGCGGAGCGAAGTAGTTCATAAAAGCATCCATACTACACCTCGGGCTTTGAATCAGTATACAGTGTGGTATGCACTATAGAGGAGAAATGAGCTGTTGCACATCTCCAGAGCTGGGTACATGTACTTCTCTCCTGCCATATTCACGATTGAATGATACTTCTATCACATCTACCATTCTGCTATTGCCATTGAACTTATGTGGCTCCCATGTCCACCACCCTTCTCATTTGTCACGCATACTCACAAGATCACTAGAACTATCTGATAGCGCCGACATGAAGCTGGACTCTGCCATTGCTAGCCTGCTCGGCGTTGACCCTAACAATGCCACCGTCTCCTCTACTGGCGGAGGCGGCATGAGCTCAGCAAGCACAAGCAAGATAACAGCCCAGCTTGACGACGGAACAACCAAGCAATTCTTCATGAAATCAGGCAAAGGCAAAGATGCTGACACAATGTTCACCGGCGAGCATGCTTCCCTGAATGCCATGCACGACGTTGTGCCAACATTATGTCCCAAATCTTACGGCCATGGCAAGTTTGCGCATATGCCGGACAACTTTTTCCTGCTCACCGACTTCTTGGAACTTTCACCTCGCTTTGCTGGAAAGTCATCATCGGGCATGTCTTTGGCCCAAAAGCTGGCCAAGCTTCACACCACGCCGGCTCCAGTGCCGGACGGCTGCGACAGACCTCAATTTGGATTTCCCGCGACAACATGTTGTGGCGACACACCGCAAGACAACACGTACGAATCCTCCTGGGCGGACTTCTATGCCAACAGACGTTTGCGATTCATCTTGAAGCAGTCCCGAAGGTCGAATGGCACGGACAAGGAGCTTGAGCAGCTGATCGAGACCACCTGTACCAAAGTCATCCCAAAACTCATTGGTGACAACCATCTGAATGGAGGCAATCGCATCACGCCAGTCGTTGTCCATGGCGATTTGTGGTCAGGAAACGCCTCTGCGGGAAAGCTTCCGGGCATGTCGGAGCCAGAAGAACTGGTCTACGATTCAAGCGCCGTGTACGGGCATTCGGAATTTGAGCTTGGTAAGAATGCAACATTGTGGTAGCACTGGGTTTGAGAGACATTCGCTGACAATCGTGTTCTCACTTTCCAGGCATCATGAAGATGTTTGGCGGCTTCGGTGGATCCTTCTTGAAAGAGTATCACGAGCTGGTGCCAAAGACAGAGCCCGTGGAAGAGTACGCGGACCGCGTGAAGCTGTACGAGCTCTACCATCACCTCAACCATCATGCTTTGTTTGGGGGTGGCTACAAAAGCGGCGCCGTGAGCATCATGAGAAGCTTGATTGGGAAGTATGGAGACAAGAGCGAGCTTTAGCATATCCGCCGATGGCCTTCAATGCCCTGACTACGCCTCGAAGGAGAAGAAGCATCGAAGGAGCTGAGGTGGTCACCCTCGTATTTGGACTTTGAAACAGGAATCTCCAGTCCCGAGCAATCAATTCGGAAGACAGCCGTGACCCTTCGACCAAACCTGCGCCTGAACAACCACGACTGTTATTGCGTGCTAGTGACGACCCCTTCTGATTTCATCATTCAAAGGCACACTATGTGAAGAATCCACCTCTCAATCTTTGCCGATGCAACCAAGCAACGTACGAGATGGGACAGGAATAGGTCAAATGCATTATTTGGCGTCGGAATGACATAAGCTCCACTTCCGTCGTCATCACAGCGCATTCGAACAATATCCCAAACGATACTCAGAGTAGCCAGCACCATTGTTGCTGCCCTCCAACCGAACTCAGTAGGCAAAGCCAAGTGGTCAGGCCCGCCACACGTCAGCAAAAGGATTGCTTGCTGGACTCGCGTGCTCGCATGCCTTCCTTCAAATACTGTCGCAAGAATGAATGCTGCATTCATTCGCGTCGATTAGTGCTGTACGAGTACGTTTGTCGTCTCTTCAAGCACTACATGCGCGTTCTCATAATGGGCCCTAGGCCCCAAAAGCCCTCAGAGTGGAGCTGATATCAAATCCTACGGCTGCTCTAATTACTCCGCTTTGACGGACCTCGACTACTTCTATGTCCGAGCTAGCTGACTCTTGCTCGCCTTCACGCAGGATTCAAGGCGACGAAGTGGGTTGGAACCAATCATTCTATCATGCATGAGCTGAAAGGCCACGCCGAACGCCGCTGGACTCTCGGCTCGCGGTTACCCTGTCACATGTGCAACCGAAGGATCGCCATGTGCTACATTCTGAGGGTACTTATTCTTCACTAGCCTCCATGATATAGACAAGGAAGGTGCGACACGAAATCAACGTTTCCTCGTTCGCGAGCGACCAAGTCTTGCGAGTCATCATTCAACCCTGTAATTTGTTAGTGAGCGAAGGTCACAACGAACGACACTTTCGCAGCATTGGGCCAATCCTTCCAATATCACTTCCTGATTTGGTTGCATTTGACTACAAAAAGCATGAGGGTCATCATTGTCGGTGGCGGAATTGCTGGGCTCACGTTCGCGAATGCTCTCGAGAAAGCCGACATTGATTTTGTCCTCCTTGAAGCAAGGCCACTTCTCGATCCTCAGGTTGGTGCATCGATCGGGCTCGGACCAAATGCGCTGAGAATCTACGACCAATTTGGAGCCGCTCAAGAGATTATCGATCAAACTACCCCACTGCTTTGGACAGAAGGACACGATCGAAACGGTAAAAGAATTGCCCCACCGGCAGCAGTCTTCCACCTCCTTGAGCCACGACTTGGCTATGGTTTCAGCTTCCTCGACCGACAGCTGGTGCTCCGAGCCGCGGCCAACACAATCAAGCAGCAAGAAAAGCTTCTGCTGAACAAGCGCCTGGCCTCCATTGACCACTCCCACGCCGGCGTCGAGGTACATTGTGAGGATGGGACTTCATACTCGGGAGATATTGTAGTCGGATGTGATGGAGTCAACAGCAAAGTTCGATCCGAGATGTGGCGAATCGCTGCTCACGAGGACCCTACGTACTTTACACACGAAGAGAAAACAAGGCTTGGGGCAGAGTTCACCTGCTTATTCGGCATAAGTCATCACGTAAGCGGCTTTGACCAAGAAGGCAAAGCATGGCAGACATACGACAAAGGCAATTCATTTCTGCTGATCTCTGGGAAAGACTGCCGACTCTACTGGTTCTACTTTCAAAAGATGGACAAGGTATACAAAGTCAGTGATCCAGACTTTCCCAAATTCACCAAGAAAGATGCCGAAGACGTTGCGGAGCAGACGAAACATCGACAATGCCATGAAACTGCGACTTTTGGCGATGTGTGGGAGAAGAGAATCAGCTACACGCTTGTTCCAATGGAGGAAGCTCTGTTTGAGAAGTGGTCGTGGGGACGTATCGCCACCATCGGCGACAATGCTCACAAGATGACTGCCAATCATGGACAAGCTGGAAACAATGCGGTTGAGTCTGCCGCTGCTCTCGCTAATCAGCTGAGAAGATTACATGACGCCGGGAACGACAATCTCGCATCAATCACTCGCGCATTCCAAGTCTGGCGAGACAAACGACGTGTTCGAGTTGAAGGAACATGTAGAGAAGCTGCATTGGTGTGTAGAATGCAGTCGCTCGACAACTTCATGGCATATGTCTTTGAATTCTGGATGGTCCCCCTACTCTCCGATATCGTCATCAACATGCAAACCGACAATATCCGAGGCGCTGAACTCCTCGAGTGGCTTCCAGTGCCCGAAAGATCTCTGAGCGGCAGTATGCCTTTCAACCAATACCAAGGCGTTGGCAAGAAAGAAAGTCTCCTCTTCCGCGCCCTGAAAGCAAGTCCACTACTCCTCATCTCTGCTTTCGTCGCCCATCAAACCGGCGGCCAAAGTCTAGACCGACACATGCTGCAGCTCCTCCAGCCCACAACAGCTAGCAACGCAGACTGGGCCTCCTCCTTCCTCTTCATGACCAACGAAGCAACCCTCTACTCAATCTTCCTCATCGAAAACCACCGTCGAGCAAACCGCATAGCCCCAGCACGTCTGACTTGGCTCTTCGGAATCCTGGCTTCGAAATTCGGTTTCGGAGTCATAGCACCTACCTGGTTCTTCTTCCATTACATCTTCTCCGCAATCGAGCATTACAGCGCCGGAGACATGAGACTAACACATTTAGCATACACGAGGACAATCATGCCCATTAGGATCGGGTTTGTGATTCTCCCTCTGATGCTGAAACTCCTAGACATCGACATACCGATTTCGGTGAATGTCTGGCATTGGATATGGATTTTCTCTGTCCTCTCTATCACGGCGATTCAAGTTTCTCTGGTGAAGAGTGGGATTAGTCAGGATACGATGCAACAGGATGCTCTCAAGAATTGTTTGGCTGATCTTACGACTTTGAAATTCGGGTTGTATATCTTGGCGTTGAGCTCGATGCTTGCTGGAATACCACTGCCGACACTCCTCTTTCTCAACAGGAATTCTCTATCGGGAGCAGACGACTTGCTCTACTTCAACCGTCTGGGAACCTCCGCCTCATCTCTCCTCTGGCTCTCGATGCTGTTCTTCGACTTGTACCAGGCTGGGATGGCAGAAATCAATATCATGTGTCTGGCGGTAATGGGAGGGTGTGCGGTAGCTGGTGTACCGATTCCGGCACTTGTTGCAATTGGCTTCGCATGGCGAGAACAGATCCTCGCGTACAAGCGTGCGAGACATTCCATTACCAAAGACAAATTCTC
Source organism: Pseudocercospora musae (assembly GCA_001578225.1). Lineage (NCBI taxonomy): Eukaryota > Fungi > Ascomycota > Dothideomycetes > Mycosphaerellales > Mycosphaerellaceae > Pseudocercospora > Pseudocercospora musae. The sequence goes on along the minus strand of LFZO01000361.1, from coordinate 46,478 downwards.
TGGGAAATCGGTATTGGAAGTCGAGCCGGAAGCCATCGCTCAGCCAGTCCCAGCAGATGCAAAAGTCCGCATTACCTCGAATGCACACGCGGGAGGCTGTCATGAAAATTTGAGAAAGGAGAAATGAAGAGTAATTAAAACTTTTTCCAAGATAGCCAGGCAGCCACAATGAAGCGAAGCTGTGATGATGACGATGCACGATAGAACGCTTCCCATGCATCTACTTTACTGTGAAACAGAAAGAACAAAACACACCAAATTATGCATTCTTACTCCGTGATGATGACACTTCTTCTTCTTCTTCTTCTTACAAAGCAAAAGCAGCAGCCATCGCCAACGCAGCCACGGTCAAAAACATGACAGGCTGAGCACTACTCGCAGCAGCACCACCCTCCTGACCACCACCCGAGCTCGAGTTGGAAGTGCTCGAGAAATCGGCATCTTGCGCCTCGGTGGTGGAAACGCCATCACTAAGATCCGGTTTCGTCTCCGAAGGAGTCCCATGCCACTGCGAACCATCGCCTTCCAGACCCGGGCCCTCACCAGCGCCATCCTCGAAGAACTTCTTGGCACCAGTGGGCATTTCCGGCAACAAAGTGGTAGAAACCTGCCACTCGTCTGTCTCGGGCGGACATTTCGGGACGGTACGAGTCTTGCGAGCTCCACCATCGCCGTCCGGGACGGAGGTTTGCTCGTAGGCAGTCTTGAGCCGATCAAAGTCTTTGTTGGGAACGACTTGACCGTTTTGCAATTCGACGAGGCCGTAGCCGTTGGCTTCCAGGGTGTATTCGTACGCGAGACCTCCGGAGTAGGCGATGGTCATGTTTGAGGAATAGAGAGCGGCGACTTCGTTCCAGTCGCGGCGGTTGGTGATGCAGCCGAATTCGGAGAGGAAGAGGGGCAGGGAATAGTTTTTGTAGGTTTGCACTTTTTTGTCCCAGCCGGATTGGGTGAAGGAGGAAGGGTCGCACCAGGAGTAGTCGTTGAAAGCGAAGAAGTCGGAACGAGCGATTTCGTCTTCTCCGCAGGCGAAGTAGAGGGCTTGGGATTCGATGTTTTCGGCAATGTCGGCGGAGGAGTAGCCGACGGGGATTTCTCGCGAGGCTTGGGCGCGGATGTAGTTCTTGATGTCGCGGGTGACGGCCTTGACCCAGGGTGCGGCGTTGGTGTTGTTGTTGGCGTTGATGACTTCGTTGGCGGAGAAGAAGAGGAGGAGGTTGTCTGGGAGGGGTCAGTGAGGGGAGAGGATGGGGGAGGGGAGATGGGAGGATAGAGTTACTGTAGCCGGCAAAGGCATCGACTGTGGCGAAGACGGACTGAAGGTAGACATCGTTGTAGGACATGTGCAGGGAGCTGACAGACTCGCGGTTGAGCGAGTACTCTGGAGTGTTGACATCGAGAGCAAGGTAGATGCCAGCATCGTCGAGCAGCTTCATAGCCTCGTCGTGGTTCTGGCTGTTGTCGATGGTATAGATTCGGATGGTGTTGATTCCCAACTCCTTGAATCGCTCGACATCGTTTCGGAACGTTTTCATGTCCATCATTGGGTCTGCAGCGTCTGCAGCACCACCTGGCTGGTATGCCACTCCGCGCACGTAAAACCGCTCGCCGTTGGATTTCCAAAAAGCATTGCCTTCACTCGTGATGGTCGGAAGGCTACCGGATGCGCGAGGAATGATTCTGCCGCCGACTGCGGATGCCAGCGACGCGACTGCCAGAGCCGCGGTGGCGAATGTGGGCTTCATGATTGGGAAGGATTGCAGCGAGTGAATGTCGGTAAGGAATCAAGGAAACAACGAATGTGAATGTGAAAATGGCCTGAAAGGGCAAGCAAACAGAGCAAAGGGAGAGGCAGGAAATCAGATCACCGCGTGTGTCCATTCTTCTTTATTTGGGTGAGGGAGATCGCCAAGTCCCAAGAGATCCAAGAGATCCAAGAGATCCAAGAGGCATGGCAGGGAGTAGTCGAACAAGTCGGAAATGCATTTGGCTGGGCGCATTCGTCAACACATATCAAGGACTGTAGCACATGCAGGCTTGGCGTCGGGGCGGTGGAGTCGGCGGCGCAAACGAGCTCTTGGCGATCCGCTGTTCTATTTTCCATTTCAACAACTCTCCCACTGACTGCAACACGCCCACCGATCATGTTTGCCCACACTTCCTCCTGCATTGTGCTGCAGGTACCATCGTATTCCAATCAACACACGCAGCTCTGCATACCCGACACAAACTCTGCAGTCCCGCAATCATGCCAACGTCATCTGGGTATTCTAGGACGGGAGTCGCATCGTGGACATCATTAACATCCTAGCGCGGCTCACGATAGTTTGCTACTTTCACACATGGTCGACCAAGAAGTGACGAATGCACAACATACCGCTGTTGATGTATCGACATCGCCCATTGCAGCATACAGAAGAGGGCTCAAATAAGGCAACGCTCGGCAGGCTCGCCTGAAACAGCGAGTCCATACAAGAATAGGTCTATCAATCACCAGTATCACTCCCGTCCAGAGTTCTTAGACAGACTGAGACAGGCGAGCCTGGAAAGCTCTCTAACATCACACATTCACCCTTTCATGGATTTCCTCCCAACACCGCGACCTATGGCGACTATTGACTTACCGCAAGGCACTTATCGAGGCATTGAACGAGACGGGATATTGACCTTTCACAATGTTCCATATGCTGCTCCTTTCAAACGCTTTCGAGCTCCTGAGCCACCTGCACCCAGTCGGGACATTCACGATGCGACAGTCTTTGGAGCCGTTTGCCCGCAGAAGCCATCGAGACTGACTATTGTTACCGGACCCATGCCCTCGACTCGTGGACACCAGGACGAGTATCACTGCAATGTTCTCTCAATTTACGCGCCCATCGCGTCCAATGACGATCGCGCGCCATTGCCGATAATCTGCTTTGCGCATGGAGGCGGGTTCATGGGTGGAGGCAGCCAAGTATCATGGTATGATGGCAGCCGGTTTGCCAAGGACGCTGATGCAATCGTCATTTGTATCAACTATCGATTGGGAGCGTTTGGAAATTTACAGACTGGAGACCATCAACTACCTTGTGCCACGCAAGACGTCGTCAGAGCACTCGAGTGGGCCAGGGACAATGCCAGAGCATTTGGAGGCGACCCGGAAAACGTCACTGCATTCGGACAAGGTGCTGGAGCTGTTCACATGAGTACAATGCTTCACATTCGTCCTGATCTACTTCGACGAGCCATCATTCAAAGTCGGCCCGGTGGCATTGGTCAAACAGCAGCCAAGCAACACGAAGTGCGAGCAATGATGAACGATGCCCTTCCACACGGCGTAACGCTTGAGAGCGCTACAACCGATCAACTCCTGGAGGCGCAAACGAGGACAATCATGGCAAGCCCGGGTATGCTCCCCCCTTTCCTACCCACAGTCTCCGAAGACCACCACAAACCCACCAAACGCAGATTCCAAGTCCTCATCGGCTGGAATAAAGGCGACTGCTCCTGTCTCGCTAAACTCTCCAACATGGATCTCAAATCCGGCGAAACATTCCTCACTCACACCCTCGTCAAACATCCTTCGACAGAGCTCGCCGACATCTTGCGCAAGAACGGACACGACGTCACACTCTTCGAACTCTCATGGTCTGGAGAAGGTTGCGAATTAGGCGCCGTACAGTGTATTGATTTACCTATGGTTTTCGGAACTGAAGAAGCGTGGAAGGCTGCGCCAATGCTCGGCAAAACTCCTTGGGAGGAGTGGGAGCGGAGAGGAAAGATTCTGAGAATGGCTTGGGGTGCTTTTGCCAGAGACGGGACGAAGCCGAAGAGCAGGGAAGGGTTGACTGTATCCTAATGCTTTTGTCGTGAATCGATGGATTTGTAACAACACTTTGTACGATAATTCCTCGAGTACGTCCATAGCTAACTGGAATTTTACCGTTTCCTTGCAGGTGGTATAGTCTGTGTCTTAATCTCAATCTCTACTTAATGACTCCCATCATTCCGTCTCTGCTTCATCAGCGCGTATGGTGAACGATTCGCAAGTCTCCACCATCGCGATATCCACCGTAAAGCGAATTTCGGTATGCGTTATCGATCATATCATTGCAAAAAATTTTCTTGTGACAGGCCAAGAAGTCAAGTGCGAGAGATGTATATATATTTCGTCTCTTATTCGAGGGTAGGATGAATGGTGGTCTCTCGTGAAAGACGGAGAAAAAATTTGTATCGAGCATGGCTAGAGTTTTTTTTGTCTACGCTGAGAACGCCCCATATGGACCCGCCGACTGTACGTGAGGTAAGGGCTCTTTGCTCCAAATCTTCTTCTTCTGCTTGTCCCATCAAAGTCTTGTTTTGTTGTGCTTTGTCTGCACCTTCTCGCTGCAACATATCTTCGGCTCACGTCTCAAACATACGCAGAGCTGGCTCGTCGTTCGGTCACTAGGTAGCGTGGCGTATAGTCCTCGGTTTTTGTGAGTAGCATTGATGTGATCTGCCTTGCGCTGGGAGACGGTCAACATGTCTTCTATTTATCGTTACGTCTTGTAGCATTCCCTTCGCAGGATTTGTTGGTATAAAGGTACCTCGAGGCGTAGAGAGCAAACAGAGGCAGGCAATCTGGCTTTGACCATCGACAATAAGGTGTTGTTGTCGCTACCATGTCTCGTTCTTTTAGCGTTTCCATAAGCCTGATCAGCCTTCTACCGAGAAGAAGCCGCCTATACGGTTTTGAGACTACGCAGCGAAGACTGATATCTTATTACAGAGTGTGTGGGCCGGCTAATCCACGGGTTGGCGCGACATTCTGCATACCAGTCATTTGTTGTGGTAAAGCTAAACTTGGAAGCAAAGCACCTAGAGATCGGTATGCTGATCTGCGAGCAAGTAAGGCGAGATGCGTTTCGAAACAGGCCTGCAGAGCACAAGTCCGGAGGCCTTTGATTACCCTCTGCCGTGGTGTTCAGCTTTGGTCCTGTCTTGTCATCCATCACTTTCACGCGAATGCAGCGTACTAGTCAAAACGCTGGTATGAGGTAAATCGTCACGGTTCTGACTTGATCTGGCCCAAGGTGTTGCGCTGGGATCGCCTTTCGGATATCAGCACAGCTGCCGATATATGTACACGCCGGCCGCAAGATCTCCCAGTGCCAGCGGTAGAGAACATTAACAAGATCGATGTAGAAGCGGAAGCACAAGGTTATAAGAGGAGAGGAGTTCTGTTCTGAAACACCAAAGGCCGGCAAGGTGATGCCAAGGATTGCGCCTTAGCGTCATATTATTCCCTCCTTCACCTCAGCAACACAAGAGCACCGCGCTACATTCCGAATCAGAGGGCTGGCCGGACGGGCTATGCCTGACCTTGTCGTTGTTAACTCATATGGATACTGTACAACACTTTGAAAACGCCGACCCTAGAGACAAGCTACCTATTCAAGCACCATAGGGACTTTATCAAAACAGATTATAACCACTAGCAGCTAGATCCGGCCTGCTACGATATATAGCCTAGCCTGCTGCCATCTCGCTTATGCGGAGTGTATCTTGCACAGACGCGCCTATCGAGTCGACTCTATAGGCCACTTCGCACTGTTGGCATGGCTGGTTGGTCCAGTGCGCGAGCACGAAATTCCGGATGAGCTCCTTATTATCGCTTCTCAAATCCCCATGGATGTTCATGCTGTACAGGCATTTACCTTGCAGGACTCCTATCAAGCCGAGACCATGGGATAGGTACCAACATCCTCAGCACTCCGGGACTCCTTGAGATGATGGCAGTTCTAGACTATTGTTCCTGTCGACGGTCAATGGTAGGGAAGAAGCCACTGACCTGTTTCACAGCTTCACTGCTTCTCGACTGCCGGTGGCACCACATCTTGCCGTTTATCCAAGATGTCGTCGCGTGTCTGTTGCAAACAACACTTGAAGCTTGATCGTTCCTGGCTTTGATCACCACAAGCACTCCGGCTTCCATTATGCTGAGCCGCTCGACATGAAGCGAGAAGTATCTGCAAATTTGCCAACCTCTCGGGCCTCAAGATTTCTGCTGTCGTTCGACCGAGCCAATTGGGAATTCTGCCAGTTTGAAGACTGACTTGGGAACCCTGGTTCAAGGTTTCGCGAAGTCTTCCGCGACAGCTCTGGTGGTACCGTACCGGTCTGTGCAGGTGCTTCATGCAAAATGGCAGTGCTGCCATGTGAACGGAGAAATGTTTCGTAGCCTCCACAATGGACGGCAGACGGCGAGTCGAAACAAGTGTCAAGCCCTCTGCACTGCTTATCGTAAGGCCACATTCCCACCGGCATGTCTGAGCCGTGCACCGAGCCACCGGTCGACACGAAAAGCATCCGGGCCAGGAACGTGTATTCTGGTTGTTGCTTTCCTATTGCGGTGACTTACTAGGCCATTGACTTCACATGCTCAGGGAGTCAACAATCTTGCCACCACTCTTGTCCTTGCTCGCCAATCCAGGTGGGGAGAGTCACTCATATAGAACAAACACCGCCATGCATCTGGTTTCAGAAGTTCGCCCGGCGTCCACTCATCCATCACCGATATGCCTCGCTGTTCACCTGCGGCTTGATGCAACCTGGATGAGTGAACAATGAACATCGACCTCGGTGTCCTGTGATTCTGCCACATCACTTCAAGGATATACTCTGCTTCCGTCGGAAAAAATGTTGGCAAAGTCGTTCGGTGAATTACATTACGGGCTTGTGTCAGCACCACACCATTACGGACATAAAAAACGCCTCATTTCTGCACGAGACGCCAAAGCGCCGACATGCGAGGCCACGATCGAAGACAAAGTCCTGTTTCCTAGCTACTCCACAGACATTGGTCCCATCTCAACAGACAACATTTTAGCCGTCCTACGAGATCAGCTATGCAACAACGCAGCATGCAATCCGCCAATTGGCATCAAGTCTGGTGCCATGGTGGTTGCCAAGGATGATCAGTACAGCAAATGTGAGATATCGATCGGCTTGACCGATGGCGTCGAAGCATATGCATATCGACAAGGCGATCCGGATGGCGCCGCCAAAGACGAATGTACAGAAAGCTTCAATGGCATGATTCAAATCATTCAAGGTGAGGTGAAAGAGTGCTATCTTGTTGGGTAAGCTGTCTCAACATCACGAAGGTCAAGACACTCGGCTAACAGGATGCACCAGATCCCAAGAGAACCACGTCTACCAAGCCGGCTTCCGAGCGCTGAATGCACACAATGCCAGCGCCTTGCACATTTCACAGGGCAAGATCATCCAGGACACACTCCCATCAGACGCGAAGATGCCAGACAGCAACTCGACCTCGCAATACCACGACTCTGTCCTGAACAACAAAGATTCCCCCGACTCCAAAACAGCAATATATGTTGGCTGCGTCGTGGGCGTGCTCGCACTGATCGTCATCACCATCACAAGCGTATGCTGCTACAAACGGAAAAAGGCCAAGAAGAACAAGCGCCGACAACGAAGCGGCAGCCAAGGTAAGAAGAAGAAGAGAGCGACGAATATGAGCAGTACTCTGGTAGGATCAGAGTCTGGTCGAAGCTGGAGGGCAGCCGAAGTGGTCTGATAGCGAGGCTCGTATCTTCCTTCTACCCTTGTATCTAAGGCGAGGCATTCGTGGGATGGGCGTTCGGGTATACGCTGATCTTTCATCAGGAGGCGTTGAGCTTTCAGGTTCGCGGGTTCGTCGAATCGAAGCTTGGATTCACACGTCCCATAGCAACAGCATGACGAGGAGTAGATAAAGCTCTGAAACACCACTTTTTCAAAATTTTACAGCTTCGTGGCACAATGTCTTGTTCTGATTGTCTGCCGCTGGCGGGCTTGAGAAGATGAAAAGTAAGAAGGAGCAGCAACCAAGCAAGACTGATGTAATCCTACCTACCTACCTTAGCGAGCGTACGTTCATGTTCATAATTCATATCAGCATATATGTAATGCGAGGAGCGAAGGGGCCATCGGAGAGCGACAAGGCCGTAGACATTATGTCGCAAGCCCTGGCTGCCGGGAACGAGTGATCAGCTCTGCAGGCTGTCGTCCTCTTCGCCTAATGCTTCCATGTCATTCACAAATTCAGTGTACAACTGGCGTCTCTCTTCCGGAGTGCGACTCTGACCGTGCGCCGCTTTCAAGGTGACGACCAAGTTTTTGAGCCTCCTCTGGATTCTGGCAGGTACAAGTTCAAGCTCTTTGATGCGCGAGTGGAGCTCGTCTCTTTCAGAGGCGAACCTCCTCCTCATTGTCGCCATCGCGCTTTCAAGTTCTTCAACTCGAGCATGAAGTTTCTCGTTCTCCAGGGTCAGCTTCCGCAAGTGTTGTAGTATACCCCCGGAAGAATCTTGCGAGCCGAGGGAAGAGGATACGCCGCGAAGGTGGACGTCCGTGAAAGTAGAAGCTTTCTTTGTGTCGTTGACGTTGGGGCAAGCTCCTTCTGATGCTTGAGAATGGGTAATCACAACAAGCCCTGTTTGTTCTAAGGGCACAGACTGCAGATTGTTGGTGACGTCGGGTGATGTCTTGCTCATAGAAGCTGCTTGCGTGGCTTCCGCAGAATCGCTCAGACGGCGCGCGACAGAATTCTGATCGCTTGACGGGACGTGAAGAGCATTGCTCCGGCTTGGACTGGAGAGGTATTCAGGGTTGATGGTTGGTAGACTCGTCGGAGGCTGTGATATAACAGGACTGGGAAGGTCCTCATGGAATGTCGGAAGAGTAGAAGCATCCCATGGGAAAGCCTCGTAGCCAGCGATGTAGCTTTGTTGACTTGCCAACGCTGTCGGTGTCGATGGAGTGATACCATTCTCGGAGATGTCGCGCTGGAGCATCTCATCGATAGACATTACACTCCCTGGGTCCATGCTTTCTTGCGACCAACCTTTCGGACATTGTGATCCACATTGCGATCCTGTGGCGCATGGTGAAGCTATGTCAGAGGAGATCGGAGACGAATCCAAGTTTGGTATTGTCTGAGCTTCCGCTTCACGCTGAACATTCAAGCGATATACTAATGCTGTCAGGACTAGCAATAGCAGAGATCATTCTGGGCATACTTACGAGCTGAGGGCAGTTCGGTGAAATGCTCGCGCCAGTTCGGAAAGAGTGCCATGAAGCCTTCCAGCCACATCTCCTCCTGTCGCTTCGCAGGGCCGTTCTGTGGCTGCGACTTGAAGAAGTGATCAATACGATGTGAATTCAGTTCGAGAGGATGCTGCGGCTTGCTAGTGTCATAACCACACTTCAGGCATACGCCGTTGCGTCTGCGATAGTCCCGATGCTGCTTCCACCTCTTTGACGCGCGAAAGCAATTGCCACAGTCGGGACAGATGAGGCCGTGGAAAGCAACGTGTTCTCTGAAGTCATGTCTGTCAGCATGCGTGAGCTGCAGTGTGCCCGAATCGTCTTAACAGACCTCACTCTCGACATGGTCACAAAGCCATCGGTGCCATCTCTCGGTCGCCAGCCACATTTCTGGCGACCATCGGGCCCCGCTCTAATGGGGCAGTCAAAGCCCGATGCAGCCTTTTGAGAACGAGGAGAAGCGTAGCCCACCCATATGCCTCGTTGTTGTGAATCGCGGGCAGGTAGAAGGGGTCCATTGGAAGAGGCGCCAGCACTTGAATTCTTGTTCTGAAGCGTCTCTTCGGTGTTCATGGCGGTCTTATCAGGTACGGGAACAAAAGTATGCGATTGCCAACGCACTCTGTTGCCGTCGACACGATGCTGAGCATCATGGCCGACGCGCGAACTGAACATAAATGGGCCAAGGAGCCGGGATACGACAGTCGGCCAAGATGTCAGGAGGAATTGAAGGTCATGCACCAGTCATCCTGAGCTTCGGCCAGATTGAGAGCGCCTGAACGCGTTGCTGCAGTCGTCCTCAATGTGTATCGAGGCTTGGGTCTCTGTGAGGAGCCGGCGGTCTCACCGAGCTCTCGTCTTGTGGGAGAGGCATCGCTTTTAAGATTGTCTTTGGTGAGGCCGCAAGGCTATGAACTGGTTCGCAAGGCAGGATTCGAGTTCAGAGGGCGACTTCAGCCTTGGGACTGGGTGGGGCGAAGCAAGGAGAAGCGGCCTCCGAATTGGAGATGCGAAGTCGAGTTGCGAATCCGCACTACGATTTCCCAGGGTCCGTTTGCATGTTGAGGCAAACATCACGTGTGTCGTAACTGGCGGCCTCTCAAACCTCATCTCGAGCGTCATATAAAGGCCTCACTCAGTGGGTCATAGATGATTGTCACAGGCTACGCAGGTTTCTTCTTTGCTTGTACCAGGCAGAAGACTTCCATGGGATCTTCTGCTTTGCTCAGATGCCATACGTCCATGTCTCATCATCTACCATACAGAAGGCCGCCCAGTCCATCTGGACATCGCTCAATACGATCAGTCAGCATGCTACCACGAGCATCACATACCAGGACGACCCAGGACATAGCGAGGCGCCTGACTTGGAGGCGGAAGGGAGCCGTCATCTTGCCGCATGGAAGTTCGTCGGCTACCCAGGACTCAGCAAGTGGCTTGCTGCTTCCGCCGACGGACCTTTGCTGCGCAAGTTCGCTGACCTCAACGTCCGCGTGCTTCTCAAGAAGCAGAACAAGATCGTCGAATATGAGCGAGAGCTGAAGAGTATGGACGACTTTGCCATGTCAACGGACCAAGGGGGCTGTGGAAGCCTGAGGCTAGACGAAGGGACACCTCGTGGCGAACTGCTTGATGAGATCGACGACTTGCTTCGCGATTATAGTAGGTGAGCCACCGTCCCATACAGCCGAGACGCTAACCTCAAAGACAGATGGACGACTTGTTGAGTATCTGCGGTTACAGGAGCAACCAAATGCAACACCTGAGCAGGTCGGTCGTTTGCATGAATGGCTCGTAGAGCATCCAAATGCAATCGAGCAACCAGAAGCAGATTTTGCCAGTCGTGAAGATGATCTCATGCCTCTGCAAAATCAGAGATGTGGTATCCTGCCTTCACTGCGCCGATGTCTTCGAAATGTTCAACATAATCTGTTGCGATCTAAGCGCGGTCGCAAGAAATCAGTGCTTTCCCAGTCTATCCTACTGGTCCCTCTACTGCTGCTCCTGGCACCAGCATGGGCAATGTCCCTTGCTTGTGACTGCACCCAGCGCATGGCAATCGTCACTCTTTTCACCACCCTATTCTGCTTGTTCCTAGTCTCCGGAACGAATTTACGCATGGCGCATCAGAGTCTGGCAACTGCAGGGTAAGTCAACCTTGAGATCCTCCCATCGGATGAAATGACTGACGACCTGCGAGATACTTCACTCTTCTGATTTTGGTTCTGAGTCTGGTTCCGATGCAGTCATCAGCTAGGTTGTTCTTAGAATCGAGTAAGGATGCACCGGCGGCTGACGTGTGCGAGATGTTCGTGGGATCGATCAACCGCAACATATGGCAATATCAACGAGCCGCACTGATCATCTCGCTGATTTGAGCTGGCAACGAAGAAACGACTCTCCTATATGTACCCTTGGAGGACATGTGCTTAGAGGAGCCGCATGCTTAAATATCGTCGTCCAGAATGTCGTTGATTCAGATCGATGCAAAATGAGAGCGCCGTAGAACCTCATATCGTCCTGTTCCGCTCAGTCACTGCCAAGAGCTCGTTATAATGCAAACACCACGTGTATCTCTTGCATGCAGACTTCTCCGGGTGACTTCCAGAATTCGATAATTTCCGGATGAACGCATTCCTTCTGTGCGATGTACTCGATCGTGTATGAAAGCAGATAATACGCTTGGATCGAACGCAAGATTTGACCACAGGATGCCCAGCGATACCCTAGGCTTCAGTCTGCGGTTCCTATATTGGCTAGGTCGACTGACCCGATTACCAGGCTACATTCAATGTAGTCACGGCTATAGCAGCAGCCTTGCAGTGCAGCTATGCCAGACTCAGAGAGTCGACTCTTCTGACAACATTGCTAGCAGGCCGACTCTGGACCGCTGAAGATATGATCAAGGTCGCGATGACTAGTATTGGGGCGACTCCAGATATCGAGTCGGGCTTCCGGTTCACGTGTCGGATTCGAGTCCAGGATCCACATTTCTCAGATAATAGCAAGATGATGCACATAAGGAATGACCAGGACGCACCAAGATATATCCTTTCGGCCATCTGCCAACGACATCCTCAGAATCCAGTCAAAGAAGAACGTCGCTGCAACCCGTGAAGATTGTCAGACACCAGACCACGACCACTTCTCGCCATGCCCTCCTCGTCGGACCGTAAAGAGAACAAGTCCAGCTCTGCAAGCTCGAAACAACCAAAGTCCCAACCATGGGGCGGTACGTGGCCTCCGAAGACCGAAGACATGCTGGTCGGCATTGGCGCACAGTTCGAGACGAAGCGCAAGCAACCAACCAATTCGAGGCAAGAACCCTGTGAATTGAAGACCAGCAGCACGAATACTCATTATTGATAGATAGGTGGTTGTTGCAAGATCGAGATGACGAGCCCTCGTGCACCGGGTGCGTGGAAGCTGGCATGGAATTTGGCGAGAACTTGTCGCAGAAAATATGCAGAATCGACGTCGTGACGGCGAGGTAGACATTCTTTCCTTGCGGCGCCGGGCGGGCTTTTGAACACAGGCAGAAGCCTGGCTGGAGGTGGAAGAGTTTGTATTTTGTACACTATCATCAAGCACCACTGCCACCGCGGCATGTGGGTTTTAAATCCTTTTAGATCCCTCTAGCAGCGCCTCCGGCAGGCCGACGAGCAGCCGAATCCATGTAGCCTTTTCTTCCTTCGATGCCCATGTATAATACAATGGCTCGCGATCTGTCTTGCCGCCATTATCATCTTACACGCTCGGACTCTCGCCGAGTGACCAAAGCACACTCTCGTACACACCAAACATGATGGCCGCGCTCGGCACGACTCTCAGCATATGCGGGACCAAACCTCCGTACAAGCTCGCCATGCCTTCTTCCCGGAAGACAGTGACAAAGCACGACCAAAGTCCAGTATACTTCACCCTCCCACTAGCATCGACCGGTGCCTGCCGTAACCTCGTCCTCACAACCTCATGTGGATAGGTGATGAGAGCAGCAACAAACTTCGCGCCACCAGCAGCAGTCAACTTCCCCGTCCACGCCACAGTCTGATCCCAGAAATTCGGCATCCTCCCACTGGCGGCCAAATCATCTTCCCTCCTCTTCAAACTACTCTTCGCCTGCTCATAAAGCACCCATTGCAACGTCGACTCCGACACACCAAGAAAACTCGCCGTCAAGCCCCTATACAACCCTTTAATCCCCTCATGTCTCACCGTCTTCACAACACAATCCACAGCATTCCTATACTGTCTCCCCACCCCTCCAGGCCCAGCATTCTGTTTGTCAAGCTGTAATCTCGTCTTGACCAACCAAATCGGATTCGTCGCAGTACCTGTAATAATCCCCGCAGAAGCCGCAGCCAATAAATGTACACCCGCACTCTCTTTTCCATCAAAGAACATTTCAGAGTACACTCGTTTTCCATTCCCGTACGCCCAGAAATTTATTGCGCGTGCGGGTACCACGCCTATCAGATTCGGGCCTAGGCCTTTGAATAATGCTCTCCAACCTTCGATTTTTGGGATTGAGGAGAGGATTTGTCCTGTTTCGGATATGTGCAGCCATGAGGCTCGGAGTAGAGACATTTGGGAGGGTGGTGGGATTCCTTTTGCTATTCTTCGGGCCGAGAGTTCGTTTTGGTAGAATGTGGATTGGAGGCGCGTTTTTAGGACGTCTAAGGGCGAGGTCAAGGTTGCTGCTGTCATGCCCCCCAGCCCTCCCGCGACGAAGTGGGCCCATGGTCGGCGTTCTTTGAGGGGAGGTTGTGTTATCGCATTTCCATCTTTGATGATTTGAGGATCTGTTTGGCCGAATTCGCGGCTTTGGGTGAAGGACGGAGGCGGTGGAATTGTGCTTGCGTGAGAAGGCACGCTTGAGTTTGAAGAAGTTGCGACCATGCGATCGGTGTGAGCGAAGTAGTGGTTATGGTATTGGGTGATTTGCTGGACTTGTGCTGCTCTTTCGATTGCCGTCGCGTCGAGATAGCGAATGGCGATGAGCTGACGTTTCCAGGATTCGTTCACTTGAAGCGCGGTGTTGGTTGATATCTCGCAGTTGCAGATGATCATCAAAAAGTTGCTCGTCTCGACTTTCACATGGACTGCCGACTCTCCCAGCCAATCGCCTCGCTTTCCGGCCGAGCAGCGATCTCGGGGGTGCTTCCACCATGAACGTCACGATTGCTTGCTCGAACCATGCCTACAGACGTTCATTCACTTCACCTGTGCATTTGCTTCAACGGCAAGGCACAATGCTCGCTCCAACTCCATGCCGTCTGGCAGGCATGCCTGGATTCTGGAAACGATCCATGGACGAATTCAAGCGACAGGCCAAGATCGCCGTGAAGATGGAGGGCCTCCATGTTCCTACGAAGCCATATCCACTGAGCAAATTTGAACAACCGGCCTCGACGGGCCAATGCAAAGTTATGTGCGACAGCGATGTGGGAGGCTTCAGCAAAGCAAGCTTGACGTTTGTGGACGGAGCACCGCACAGCGAGAAGCTACCGGGTGCTGCAGCACAGGAAGAGGGCGAGACGGCAGGAGCTTTGGTGGAGGCGAGAGAACCGGCACATGCACTTTTCAAGGGCACGATATCGACAGAGCTGCCGCCCAACAAGCCAATTATTCAGAGATCAGGATATGCTGGATGGCGGACAAGAGACAGAGGTTTCTCGTTGTTTGGCAAGCTACTTTGGGACTTGTCGCCGTACTCTTTCGTTGCTTTGCGAATTCGAAGTGACGGAAGGAAGTACTTTGTCAACTTTCAGACCGAGTCTATCGTGCCCACAGATTTGCACCAGCACTTATTACCCAGCTATACACCTGGCCAGTGGGAGACCGTGACTATTCCACTTGGTGCTTTCGTGAGAACGAACTACGGGCAGGTCGTGGAACCACAGAAAGAGATGATGAGCACCAAGGTGCGGAGTGTTGGGATCAGCTTGATTGACCGAGTACCTGGACCTTTCGAGCTTGCTATCGCGGATATTTATGCCACCAACAGGCCGCCTGCCAGGGAGGTGGGACGTGAAGACAGCGGCTTCGAGCTTGGCGGGAAGCTGGAGAAACAGAGGGGCATGATGGACGAAATTGAGCAGAGACCAAAGAATGGCGAGCCCGACCGGATCCTCATATGAGCCCGGCTGTATATCACGGCGTTACAACAAGTGGGTACAGTTGATACTCCACAGCTGGATCGGGCTTCGAATTTGCTCGGGCGCGATCTTCGCTCGACGGAAGGAGCTTCTCAAGCTCGATGCGTCGCTGCCTCGATGGGTGGACATATCACTGTGATGAAAAGTCTTCGATTTACGCGTCTGATCTACAGACGAAGGACACATGCCAGGCGTAATGATCACATCGATTCCAACGAGAGACGACGTTCGTTCTAGCCAAATCTCGCTGGCAAGCTGTGCGTTCGGGCCGCCGATGTCTTCGACTTGTCCTCGACAGCCAGATCTTAGGAAACAATGGAAGGCAAATGCTGTACCCCTGTCGGACACCCGTGCTTGCCAGATGTCTCAGTGCTTGCCATGTTCATTCCAACTGACCAGCGAACAATGGCGTGAAGGCCATCTCGAGCGGAACGGATCCTGATTGAGAGACAGCTACAGTAAGCTGCTGTTGGATGTGCCTCAAAGAGGACGAAACTGAGACGCATCGCGGTGTTCAGGATGTATCACTCGCGCAAGACATGTGGTGACTGGAGCAGACTAGATTGCATCTATCAGCTTACCACACCATAAATGCTAGATCTTGTCATTCTTAGCGGACCACGACCTCTCACTTTCCGACTCCAAAGCCCTTGTTGGTACGCCATCAGTCATATACTGTTCTCAACTCCCCGCAAACCACACACTGTCGGAAATCCTCATGGCAGACCGAAAGCGCCGCTTATCGACGCACCCCGAAGACTTGCGAAGTGCAAAGCGGCAGGCATTTGATGCACATGAGTACTCGCACCAATGCAACTCGCAAGCCGCCAGTGCTCCAAATCTGAGCTCTACTCTGGTCAATGCAGCCCGGCTGGCGAAGAACCAGACAAATGCAGTCGCAAGATCAAGCCTAAGATGAGACCCTAAGCTGCGCACAGCGATTCTTCAGGCCGCTAAATTGAAGCCTCGCTTCTTATTCAAACCTATCATGGTAGACAGCGCAGATTTGGCGAAGTTTTCGGACCATGGTGAGCTCGTGCCGTATGCGGTCAGACCGTATCACGAGACCGTCGAGGACTTCTTTTCTCAACCATTGGAAGACATGACGAAGCTCTGGCATTACAGTCCTGTCTATGAGAAGTACTTCACCCAATGGACACCGTCGATGTTCAAAGCCCTCAGGAAGGCCTTACATATGTGCCATGCAGATGGCGCTGGGCATGACGTGCACTTGGCTATTCTGGACACCAAACTCTTGTCGCCAAATAATCTCACTGTCGGCCGAGCTGCTCTTCAACATGCGTTTGATGGCCATTCAGGTGGCATCCCGAATAGCTCTTCTTCTGCATACTTGGTGTATGGGATCATCAGTCAAGGAGCCTTTTGTGCTAGACCACTCAAAGCACTTAACAACAAACATGTCGCTTCTGGGCTGGGTTTCAGGCTTCATCACCGGCCACTTGACATCCTCAAAACTGCTCTGCACAACACGCATTTGACTTTGGCAATAGACGTTGCCAAAGAGTTTGGCAAAGTCTTCGATAGTGACGGCTTTGCGCTACTAGTAACCGTCATGGCTATTGCTACGCTTTGCCAGGATCGAGATTTTTCAGGGCCAGATGAGGAGACGCTTGTGGCAGAGATAGTGACAGCTTTGCAGGAATTTCCCATTGAGTCTGATTGGAAGCACGATTCGACCATAATGACAGCAGAAACGCATACCTTTGATCAAGCAGCCGATCGCGGTCTGAGATTGCTACGCCTGCTGGCAGACAGGCGTGGTACTAGACGTGCTGTGAGATCTCCGTCCGTGGTTACAACGGATCTTGACAGCTTGGCTGCTGGAATGTTACAAGTAAATTTGTCCGGCGCCATGACTGACAGTCAATCTCTTGCGACTCACGATAGCACTTCTGACTTCGAGCCTGAGTCTCCCTCATCGAGCGTTCCGGAGGAGTTTGAGGATACACGCAATGACTCGGCTGATGTTGCGACACTTTTGCCGGCACGTTCCATGGACAACGGGACCAAACGAGATCTACTTGAGGCGCAGAAGTATACTCCTCGCTACTTATTCAGAGGATGGTACAATGGCTACGGCGCATGTGGTGGCTACAAAGGCCTGAATACGGTCGATGCGATCATTCCCCTTGCGTACTTTGAAGATCGCGGGGCTGGTGCAGCAAGTATTTACGACCTGTCGCGAGATCAGCTAAGACAGATGTGCTTTCGACACCTGCGAACAGAAAAGGCCGCCGACTTCAAGACCGAGCTGTCATCCTGGGCATCCTCGCTGCAGGTTGCCATGTCATTTTCGAAAGGTTTGCCGGCGTCCTACATCAGTATCATCGACACCAGAGCGCTTGAGCACCAGAACATCATCGTTCATGTTCCAAAGCTTGAATTTTTGCAGTTTTGGGGATTGAACCCCAATGAATATCCCCTTGAGTACTTGGTCCACGGAATCATCGATGGGTCTGCTCATAAGGCCGTGGCCCTAGAGGCGTTTAGCAAGATTGGGATACCGATTCGTCGGACTTGGACTTTTCCCGAGGACATTACGGCCCGAGGCACCATTGCTGCCAAGACTGTAGCAGATCAATATGGCCCAAGATTCGGTGCAGCAGTACTGATAGCCATACTCTGCAATAAACAGCGGAGCCCAGATCTTTGGAAGAGTGGAATCGGTCCTTCAAATCTCACACTCGTGACTTCAGCTATCAGTGATTACAAAGTCCCGCAACGACTATGCGCAGATGATACGATTTTGAAGGACCTGGTCTATACCAGAGGCTACTGTGACGTTGAGCAGATGATTCGCCTGCTGCGTGCAGTGGTGGACTGGCGTCATGGCAAAGGTGCTCGTGGCCGAAAACAAAGCGCCAAATGGAATGACTCAGCTACGCTTGTGTCAGACCATTTTCATACATGTTTCTAACATTTCAGCTTCGATCTCCAAAAAATATTGCATTCGATTTCACAGATGCGAGATGCCAGAAACTACTCGTCCCTGGTGCTTACTGATGTCTTGGTGTATCGTGCGCAGATTTCAGGAGATTTTTGGAACTGCGAGGAAATATTTGGGAGGGATATAGAGGAGATCTTTCAAGATGCAGGTGGAAAGATTGATGGGAGGTTGATGGGACAGAGTTTTAGTGGTTTTAAAGAGGGGTCGGTTGGGGTTGAATGAGCGAGGCAGCGGACC
>LFZO01000361.1:0-27963 GCA_001578225.1 Pseudocercospora musae | reverse complement strand
GGGGGGGGGGGGGGGGGGGGGGGGGGGGGGGGGGGGGGGGGGGGGGGGGGGGGGGGGGGGGGGGGGGGGGGGGGGGGGGGGGGGGGGGGGGGGGGGGGGGGGGGGGGGGGGGGGGGGGGGGGGGGGGGGGGGTACGCCGGCGCCAGCATGATCACGTCGCCATTCGTGCCGTCTGCCACGCCCGCGCCTGGGAGGATTGATATTCCGAAGCCCTCCTGCAGACCAGTCATGGCTGCGACTTTCTTTGCAACAGGGAAAGGGGTCTTGCTTTCCCTGTCCTCAACCAGCTCGATCTGGGTCAAAATACATCAGCGAAGGAGCAGCAATTACGAAGGTCAGCACACTTACTCCCCACATGAAACCACGACCTCGAATGTCTCCAACATTCCTGTGCTCGCCAAGTGCGTCACGGAGCAGTTGACCAAGCTGTGGACCAAGCTCTCGCACGTTCTCCATCAGCTTCTCCTCTTTGATGACTTGTTGAACTTCGAAAGAAGCAGCACAGGCGACTGGGTGTCCTTGATAAGTTTGACTGTGGACGAAAGTCTTGGTACCGGCGTCGAGAACGTCCACGATACTCTTGTGTACCAGAAGTGCTCCGATCGGTTCATAGCCTGCACCCAAGCCTTTCGCCACAGTCTGCAGATGCGGGATCACGTCTTCTTGTTGCCATGCGTGCAGGCTCCCGGTTCGCCCCATGCCACTCATGACTTCGTCAAGGATGAAGAGTGCACCGTGCTTGTCACAGACCTCCTTCATAGCTTTGAGATAACCAGGTGCGGGAGGCACAGCACCAAGAGTCAATCCAGACATGCTCTCCGCAATGAAAGCGCACACCGTCTCTGGTCCAACACGGCGGAATTCATCATCAAGCTCTGTGGCCAGCTTTGCGACGTACTCTTCATCGCTTTCGCCTGAGCGCTTCCCGCGATAGGGATAGCACGGACTCACATGGCTAACATTCGTAGACAAGATAGGCTCGTAGATTGCTTTGCGTGCCTTGTGGCTACCAACTGCCAACGATCCTAATGTGTTGCCATGATACGATTGATGTCTTGCAATGAAGTTGGTACGCTGTAATTGAGGCTGTGGGAGTTCTGTAAAGTACTGTCTTGCCATCTTCAAAGCTGCTTCGACAGCTTCTGTTCCGGACGAGACGATGAAGACTTTGGACATGTCTCCATTTGTCGATTCAGTGAGATGCTTTGCCAGCTTCTCTGAGGCAGATGTTGTGAAGAATGGTGAATAGCAGTACTCTACTTCGTCCAGCTGGGCTGTGATGGCGGCCTTGACTCTTGGATGTCCATGGCCGAGACAGGCGACTGCTGCACCGCCTGTTGCGTCAAAGATCTCTACACCTTCGGAAGTGGTCAGGTAGTTGCCTTTCGCTGCGATGATCCTTGGAGGTGGCGTATTGAGCTTCGCATGCAGGATACTTGAGGCGTTGGGCTTGCTGTCAGCCTTGACTGCTGCAGCTGCTTGTGCTGTGGTGCTAGTCTGGGCAGGCCGTGCCTTGATCGTGGTCGTACTGATTTCTCCTGGCATTGTCGTGTTGTTGTTGTTCTTCCTAGGATGTGGTCAAATGATCAAGTCCGATAGATGCCGTCCGAATCCGGCTATCGCGTCTGACTGCTCGATAAGGGGACTGATCAAGTCAAATAATTACGCGCTGCGAATCATCTTGTGGCAGAACCCCTCTCTGTACCTGCAGCGGGACTGCTGTACCATTGTTCGGCCTGCTGTGGCCGAGCTAGTCGCCGATTGTGTTGTGTGCCTACTTATCGACAACGCTCTCACACGTGGGCGATTCATGGCTTGAATTTGCACAGTGTGAGGCTTCTCATCAATACCGATCAGGCTGGGGTCAAAGACATGTCGTATGGAACAAGAAGACGGACGTGGGTGGAGAGTTTGATATTGTACCACGGATCGCCAAGGACCCTGTGCGCACGGGGGTGAATGTGTATCCCACTTCGACCTCTGTCAGCGGAAACGCCATCGAGGCCAGCCCGTAGCTATGACTTGACTTCACACTGTGGCCTTTCCTGCTGCTCACTTCTCCAGCACTCCCGTGAAGGCTGGATCTGGATCTACCCAATGCTCTCTTTCGACCCCCTTCATCCACTCGACAGGACTCATGAAGTCAACAAAGCCGATGTTCGGACTCGACAGGTGGAAACCCATCTTACGCTGTATCTCTAAAGACCAGGAAAGCACTTCTTCTTTGGAGTGAATGAGGTACTGATTTTCTTCTGCGCGCAGAACGCCCCGACAGAAAAAGATCCCGTGCATCGGCCGGTTCTGCTTCTGTGTCACATTTGCACCGCCGGCGTGATACGTGCTGCCCAGCATGCAGTAGCAATCCCCTTTCTCCATGCTCGCATATGTGACCTCTTCAACCTTAGGCCACCTTTGTAAGCCCCAGAGATGCGACCCCGGGATGACTTGGGTCGCGCCATTCTCAATCGTGGTCTTCACTCCGGGCACAAGGAACCCCATACTAACGTCTGACCCCATCTGGTATCCTGAAGCTGTCTGGTCCAAGTGATCGGCATGAAAGTTCTTGTCATCTCGATGCTATGGTGTGTCACACGTCAGCTGACATCCCAGCCGTGCAGCGCCGCTGCATCACGGGCCCTTTCCTTACCAAACGCTGTGCCTTGCCTCCCGGACGATTCTCAATCGTCAAAGATATATGCACCACCGGGTGTGTCGTGTAGCAATGCTTCTCGGCACCGTAGTAGTTGTAAGTTGTTTTCGCCAAGAAGACTTCTGTGAGGTAGTCGACGGCAGGGCTAAGAAGCCATTTCTCTCGAACAGTCTGGCTTCGAGAGATTAGACGAGGACATCTCCTTGTTTCTGGCGGGAACATGGCGCCGATCCAGGGCTTGTCACTCGCGAGAAATGGACGCACATCCTCATTGACTTGGTCTACGAATTCTGGTCTCGTAAAGTTCTTGATGATCACTGCGCCATCCTTGATGATAGCGTCTTTCAACCCTTCGAGATCCAAGGCATCGATTCGCTGCAATGGCCGCACAGCAGGCTCTTGAGATTTCATGGTGCTCAGCGGCAGCTTCGACGTAAGCCAGCTGCTTTACACGGAGCGACAGCATGCAGGCCAAACATTAATATCGATAACTTCGATTACCCGTTCTGGAATGCTATCCCTATATAGCAACTTGCCTAATTGGAACATCTGCTGGATAAGCAATCAGGTCCGGTTGAACGGAGCTCTCCCTGGCTTTCCTTATCTACCGCATCGCAGCCAAAGCAGAAGCTCGGACCGAATTGCACCTCACCTCGTTCCTGATTGTCTTTCATTCACCCCAGCTTGAGCACCATCAGGCGCGCATAGCAAGCCCGAGTCGTAGGGTGTCACTTCATGGCTGCATGACTTGCAGAGCACGCAAAATCAAGTACAACGTGAGTGTCAGCTCTTTGACAGCAATGAGTGAACTTATGCTGAAAGGGAGCAGGAGAAACGTCCACAATGTTCGCGATGCTCCAAGTCCAAGATTCGATGCGGAGGCTATAAAGCTACATTCCGATGGATATCTTGTCATTGGGGTAAACGAGGTCGCCATGGTGGTTTTCATGATGTCGAGGATAACGGTCGTGGTCGACGTCTCCTGTTTACAGGTGCTCTCATATCAACATGATGCAGTCCAAAAGTCCGTGGCTAACAAGACATTCAGAGCGGGAGAGAATAGCCATGTCAAAGCAAGTCGCGGCCTCTGCAGCCTCATGCAAATCTTTTCTTGACGCCCGAGACACTACTTACGATGACGCGCAAAGATTGTGCAGTGGCCTTGCGATCTCAAGGCATACATGCTTTCACGTCTTCCGAATAAAGCCGGCAGATTGTTTCCTTGAGGACCTTTGCCAGACAAAGGATCTGTCCGCACTTGCAGCCTTGCTGGATTCTACTGCGAGTGCGACTGTGCAGCACGTGTTGACTCCGCCATTGTCTGATCGTAGCATACTTGATGGCAACGACGACGCGTCCTGGCAAATACACAGCAACGGGTACACTGGACCCGGAGACCGAGTGCGAATGAATGGTGTTTCCTCTCAAGCCTTCCATGACGATGAGCTGCAATCAATCACATCTAGTGAACGTACCTCGGTGCTAGCTGATGACATTACTATTTCATCTATCTGCGAGTCATCGAGGAGAGCTCCCACATCTATGCTAAGGGCGCTAATACTACACTAACGCTATAACAAATAAAGTTATAAGCGGCTATTCAATTTCCTTCTATATATACGCACAGCCGTCGCAAAGATTAGGCAATTAATGCGTTATCTGGAACATTATTCGAAGCTAGATTACTATTACTAGATTCATTAGGTCCATCTGTGCTTATGGAAATTCACGGCATTCCATCGTTACTGTTAGAGGCTCATGGAGAACATCGCAGGCAAACGGCTTTGGTTTGGCTGAGATCAAATGCGCTTCGAAGCGGCTGGGGAAGTTTTACATCCGCAGCAGGCGTGGTAGAAGAGCTTTGGAAGAAGCAGGCGGAGTCCGATCCGCAATTCACCTGGGTGGAACTGCTCAGAGGCCGTGGTACTGCGCTCTTTCTCAGCTGAAATGAATGCCTTGGGATGGAGCTCTATTGTCCATTCACTTTTGTCTTCAAGCCTTCGTTTCTCAACTTCCACTGGATCGCTTTGCAAATGGAATACAAGAACGAAATGGTTGGCATCGGTACGCCCAGCTTTTGCCCAGTCCTCAAGGGTTCGCCAAGGATGTTCTCATACTCGATCAGATTCCCCTGGGAAATTTCAGTATCCGCATACAGAAAGGGGCAAGTCGACTTACCCTTCTCAAATCCTCGAGCATACTAGGCACATAATGCATCTCAATGGGGTCGAACTGAAGAATAATATCCGCGATATGTTCTGGCAATTCATGTCCCGCAGCGGCGGCACACGTTCGGATCTCTTCCATTGCAGGTCTGATAAGCGTCTCAACCGAGTCGTCAGCAAGTCGGATACTGCCTGTGTCAAGTCCTGTGATGGCACAAATTGGATTGAAGCAAGCATTGTAGATGAGCTTTCGCCACCGACTCCACGGGACATCAAAATCTTGGACACAGGTAGCCTTTCCTGCTGCTGAGTAGATATTGCAGAAGTCTCGAGCAGTCTTGATGCCGATTTCTTCTTGGACTTTTTGTCCGGGAAAAACTCCAATCAGCGACGAGTCGTGTCCGATATGTTGGATCACTCCGGTCTCAATCTCCCGGGAGCCCATCATGCTTATCCCAGAGAGGATGACGTTCTCTGGGAAGGCTGAGATGAAGGGCCTTTCGATGTTGAGGCTGTAATGAAACGATCAGAAATAACCTCTTGCGTGACAAGTCCACTAGCGTACCCATTCTGTAGCAGCACGATAGATGTGCTTCGCGTCACAGCTGGCCGGACTATTTCGACCAGAGGCGTACCATTGTCAGGTATGTTCTTGGTAGCAATGACCAAGAAATCAAATTTTCGCGTATCATCACTGTGACTTTTCGGCACATTGTCAAGAACTGCGAAGATATCAGCCCGCCTTTCTGATGAACACCTTTGTATGTTTACCTTGGGTTGGTCTCCAACCCGAAATGCTTCCATGGTCTTCTGACTCAATGCTATATCCATGTATCTTCACATGCTGATAGTTTGATCGAAGGACCATGCTTACTTCTGCCAGTCCTCCTGCTTCCAAGTTGAAGGCTGCTATGGTGCCGACTCCACCTCCTCCGACGACCAGAACATTGACTTTGGATTTATCCATGGCGTTGGAGCGCTTCGAAAGTGACAGTGATCGATCACAGTGTCAACACTTGTTGGTGCGAAGTTGCCGACTCTTCCACTTTGGCAAGCCGGGGTGGTCCGCCAGAATAGGCAGGAGAAGCTATCTTCTTATCACTTCAAACCCTTTCGTGGACGCGACGCACTTGCGACCAGTGATGTGAATTGCCCTCTTATTGCAGCAGTGATATATACTCCATTGGAAGTCAAGGACCGACTTTGCTCTAATTCCTCAAACGAAGTAGCTTCCTGATCTCCGAGCGGAAACTTGGGTCATCCTCATCAAGTTGCTCTTCATATGCATCAATCATCGGTGCCTCCCATATCAGATCAACTTCAAGCGCTGGCACAACCTTTGTCTTCTTGAAGATCTTCCAAAACAGATACAGACCTATTGCCACAAAGATCATGCAATAGTATATGAAGAAGTCGCCAACTGTAAAGGTCCCAGGCAAAAAGACGCTATATCCATAGCAAGCGACCACAACGGTCATGGTGACCAACCCGAGCCATGCGCAGAATGGTTGCAGGTATCCTTTGTATGGCAGCAAATTTCGATCAAAGTTCTGAGCTTTCATTGCGCGGTGGAAGAAGATGTAGACGATGCACATGCCGATGAAGTCGATCAATTGGCCTGCTGTGACTAGATTCGCAAGCCTGAAGCATGTAAGAACTTGCTTGAGATCTGGTCTCCGCTGCATGCGTTTGCGACTTACCAGTTGACGACCTGACCTGCACTGTTGCCCAAGGTCAGCAGTGAAAGCAGCGGAAATATCATAGTGAGTCCGAAGCAGTAGATCGGAACGCCCCATCTCGTCAACTTTCGGAAGAATTTTGGAGCGTGTCCATCAAGTGATAGCGAGTACAGCGTCCGAGTTGCACAGTAAACGTATGAGTTGCCAGCAGAGAAGATGCTCGTCAGGAGGAGAGCACAGAACATGTCTGGCAGTACTGTGATGCCCATGTTTTGCATTGCGATGACATAAGGACTGGCTGCACCGGTACCAGCTCCAGATGTTGTTCCTGAATTGATGCCGACGAGTGTTGGGTCATTGTATGGAATCACAATTCCGCAGGCGAGCGACCCACCTGAAGGTAGATAAAAGAAATTTAGTCAGCAATTTTTTCCTCAATCATCACGATCTTGCACCATCTTACCAATGAAGAACAGCGCGAATCTCCAGTAGAGAGTTTTAAATGCTTTCTTCAAAGTGCGGCGAGGTGAGCGTACCTCTGCAGCAAGCATTGTACAATATTCTGGTCCGACGATAAGAAATGCTGCGTTCCAAAGACCAGCTAAGAAGCCTTCAAATCTCCCAAGGTCTCCAGTAGAAAGATGTTCTGCGAACGCTCCCTGTCCTTTATCAGCTCAGTCGAAACATGGCAGGACAGAGTTTCTGACAGGATTCTTCCAATAACGGAAGCCATAGGCATCATGTCGAGGGTTTCCTCCGACCATTGTGACAAAGGTAAAGCCGAAGACGATGAAGATCAAGATCAATTCTGCTCACAAGTCAATATCATTCGTTTCGACATGGACTCAGGCCAATGTACTCCCGATTGCAAGCCAGAATTCGCTCTCGCCGTAGCCTCGGACCGCTACTAAATTGATGCCACTGAAAGCAGTCAGCGGGGTTTGAAGAGTAACTCAGTCAATGCCCACCCGTAGAGTACAATGCAGACGGCACAAATAACCCCAGGCGGACAATTATCACTCCAATACGTGACGACGAGGTTGAGAGCACTGATCTCGAACGGGATCAGAGCGGCTTCGTACAAGTAGAAGTTCCAGCCAAGTGCCATGCCGAGCGCATCATCAACCCAGTAGCTTGCCATTCGAATCCAACCCCCGCTGATAGGCATATAGATGGACATCTCGGCCATGCAGTTGTTCACCGCTGCCATGAAGCAGCCATAGATGATGTAAGCGAGAAAGAGACTTCCAGGACCGGCGTTCATCAAACCAGTACCGATCAACACGAACAGTGCAGTTCCAATCGAGCCTCCGATGACCATGAGCTGCACCTGTCGCCAGGTGAGTTTACGACGAAGCTGCTGATCATCTTCGATGAGGTCATCGTCGTTGAGCGACTCGATGGTGAGTGTTCCAACGATCTTGCCTTCGTTCGCATGTGGAAAGGCCTTCTCCTCGACGTATGGTGATAAAGCGGCCATCTCGACAGCGAGGCTGGATCGTCCACTTTAGCAGTCGAAACGACCTCAAGTCAATAGATCTGATGGATACAAGAGTACCTATGTTGGATAGATAGCGTTCGCCTCGTGAGGTCAGATCCATGTGGCAGGTGCGGCCGAAATGGATTGCAGTAGATAAGACGTGTCGGCACTTATCCCGGTTGACTTTCGCAATGCCGCACTGGCTCTCTCCCCAAGTAGACACTTGACGGTCTTGACCAGGAGGGGATGCAGCGATATGGTTCAGAAAACTGCTAGGTTGCCTATCAAAGTTCGCTGGTTTTCTCAATTATGTACTTCAGCCAGCCAACGAGAACTTGTTGGGACCTGATCATACCATCGAAAGTCGCATACAACGTCTTGTGACTGAGTTTGGTGATCCTTCTTTGGCATCGATTCCTGAAGCCAAGGCCCTCGCATCATGTTGCAGAAGTCCTGGAAGCGTACTCCAAAAATGTCACCGAGGAGAACATCGTGCTTTTGGCTGATTTCGATTGGAAGACGGCTCAACCTATGCAGTTCCGCCCTTGCAACCGAAGTTCTACATGAGCATGGGGTTCGTCTCTCCAAAGCACTATCCAGATGTTCGCCAGCCTTATGTCGATGCCGTGAGCATAGCGCTGGAGAAGGGTTTAGCTTCCGATATTATACAGATTGATAAGAACCACCTCGTTAGCATCGCAGAAAGACGCAAGTTGCTGAAGGAGCATCTTGAGGTAGTCGTTGTAGTAAATGACGAGATTGCAGCACAAGCAGTCGAGGAGCTTCACGTGTGGTGTATTTGCCCAATCGCTTTCGTTCCATCTTCAGCATCATGGAACCCCGGCTTTTTACGACAAGAGCTGTGGAAAGATGTCACCAAGGAATGTCATCAGTTGGAACCAGGTCCAACAGCGTGCGAGGCGCTTCGGGCAGTTGGAACGATCGTCGAAGAGGACTTGGTGTTCCTACCCGCCAGACGCGAATATCGACAGCTATACAGCAATAGCTTTTATCAGCTGCTTTCCAAATAGCTTTGACGCTCGCGGTCTCCTCGGTAAGGATTTGCGTGATTTCCATGTAACAGTGCCAGGCCTATGCAGAAAAGCTGGAACGAAGCGTGAATGGATGGTTCAGAACTCTCCCTGCTGGGAAGTTCTGCTCAAGGTGTAATGTAAGTAGTCATTTGTGCTGACTGCATCGGTTTGCACCTCTGGATGAGGAAGCGTTCTCACCACTACTTCGCAGTGGTCTCTGACTCCCTATGACAAGCTCTTTACGCCAAAGGGCCACCGGCTCACAGCAGGCATGCGAAGGGAAGCATACGCCGTGGAGCTTAATCCCGATGACATGGTCCTGAGAGCCGAGCGGCAAGTGCTTCATCGCGTTCCGCAATCAGGCGCGACCGTATTCTGCGTCCGGCAGTATATTTACGCCATCAGAGACATCAAGGAGGAAGGGTCGGGCGAGGTTGTCGCGGAGGCCGTTGATGGGTTGAGCTGGGCAACGCGCCGGACATTTACTACTACTACTACAAAAGAGCAGCAGAATGGGGCGAAGCGATCAAGAGATATCTCCGAAGTCGAGGACTGATATGTTGATGGAAGTGGTGGTTTGCCTGACCAGCCATCAGCAATGTGTTATGGCGAATGTCCAGTCAATTACAGGCAGACAGCCAAGGACATCCTTTGAATGATGAGTGAGTCTTTCGATTCCACAAGATGCAGTCTTCTTGTACTCCGCACATCTTGACGTACCGCACCGTACTATCAGGTGCATTTTGACAATCAGTAAGTCGTCGAGCTCGTCGGCCCGACCTTCTGTATGTCGACACAATCCTTGAGGTATACAAAGTTCGTATGAATGTTGGAATGAAGGGCAAGTCTAGGGCTCAAACATACAAGATTTTGCAATCGAAAGTTGTAGTTACGCCTTGGGAGGAGAGAGGAAGACTTCCTCGGAGAAAGGCGTCACACGCCAAGCATCACGGGCTATAACTGCCGATAGAATACCGAGCGATCATCAACAAGAATCACCGGAACAAGTACCTCACTCAGAAAAGCGTTCTAGCTATTAAAGATGCTGCAATAAAATACGGAGGTGGAACGCAAATGCTTGCTTCCGAGATGGCATCGAGCTAGGATTGCGCCGACTCAGTCAGTTCACTCGCAATCCTCAATGTCACCACGAGAACACATTGCGATTGCCCAATGGCAAAAATTCATCAGGCTTCTATCATATCAGCTGATCAAAAGCTTTTCATGTCCCCTGGCCGCGGATCTTGAAAACAACGCGAAGCTGCACGAGGACACAGGATTGGTCCGTCCGCTGGCATGTGAAGGACTTCGCAAGAGATTGATGCGGGACCCCTATGTCTCTGCTAGGGTGCAAAGCGAATGAGCGAATTTTGCTCGTGACCATATGCGATTGCTTCATTCATCTTGCCCAAGGTCGTCGAAGCCTGGAAGCTGTGACGCATGGCAGCGTCAAGGCGACAGCAGTGAACAAATGTGTTCCGGCTATAATATGGCTACCTCCTTCTCGTACGACCGCCTGAAGCTATCAGCCATTGGAGCCTGGCTGGGTCACCCTGGGAATGTTTTGCATATTCCCCGAACCTTGCTGCACACCCTTGGCTCGACCGCAGCGGACTAGGTTGATGTCACTGCTGTTATTACGACTTTCGGTTTCCGAGACACCACTTTCGGTGCCGCTGTGCACATTCTGCCATTCGATCATCCTAATCAACAACTCAGTCCCAGTGTCATCTCTATCGTAGCTAGCACCAGGCACCCACCAGTTTTCAGCTCGTGCTATTGCGATTTCAAAGGATACCTGTTGCGCCGGCGGCCCACCGATCCCAGTCGCCAGTTCTTGATGATCGCTGGACGTTGATGCATTATTTTTGCTGTTCACAGGGCGTTCTTCAGCTCGATCGGGAGGCAGAGCACTCCTTCTGGGAATCATACGCCGAAATGCAGCAATAGATGTCATCTCCTGGCATATCGGAGCTGGTTCTCTTTAACACACCGAGCGTAGGAGAACGTCTACAATCGTTCCGAAACGACATGAGGAGTGCATTTCCGCCATTTCCTCGCGGCATGGTCCGCACCCTTGAGTGCGAGTGTCAGAAGGTCAGCAGCTTTACGAAGGAGTGTCGTCTGGTAGCACAAGGACAAGGCTTCATAAGTGAGCAGCGAAGAGCTGAGCTGGCGGTCAGCACTTACCGTATATTCACGCACTTACCAGTGCCCTGGTAAGTTTGCGCAAAGCAATGCAACACCCTGCAGGCTGCCAGACTTTCAGCCTCCGCGAAGCAACGGTGTTGTGCATTACTCAGATCGCTGTGTTTACGGAAAAGTCTGGATGCTGGCGCTTGACACATATGTATCTGCTGGCTACCAGGATCGCTCAACACCACCACATCCTTCTTGCCCGGAAAATCTGTCCGCTGCCCTCACTCAGTTCTTCATCCAGGAAAAAACGGCTCTTCACCAATGCAATGATTGCGATGTTGGTCGAGCGTCCACGTTCCAATATCTTTTACACGTGAATGCTAATCTATTCCTGCGCGGGCTCAGGCTCATACCCTGCATATATGTACAGTATGAGCTTGTCCTCGGCTGCGAGCGCCATGAAACTTTTCTTGAGACTTCTAGTTGAGATTGCTCTCCCTTTTCAAGGACCTCAATCACCAATCTTAGCAACAAGCATACTTTCTCAACATACGTATGCCGATGAGCTTCGAGCAATGAATCGTTCTTCGAGCATTTTCCGAGCCCCAGCTACCCGCCCGAGCCCTAGCTAGACCGATGGATTACGAAATAGGTTGTTATGTAGGGAAGCCTATAGAAACAGCTATTATCACATTACAGCTATTATCACGTCTAAATCACGACTAGCTAGCTAGAATTATATACCTAACTTTCTAAGTAAATAAAATATTAAGAAAAATTTGAATTTTAACTAGTTAATCCGACTACAGAATAGGTTCTTAAGAAGCGAGAAAGTCGCTAAAATAGGCCTTATACAATAGAGAGTTAGCTATAGTCGCTAGAAGGACGGTTCGATAAGAAAGTACGATTTCTTTAATAGAAGTAGTAATAGATTCTAGGACGCGCCTATTAACATAACTAAAAGGAAACGATATTGGACCATATTAGGTGAGGAATGACTAAGCATTAATAAAGGATGGTTTCTGTATTGGTCGTAGGATCAGGCATAGCTGGGGCTCGGGCGGGTAGCTGGGGCTCGGAAAATGCTCGAAGTGAATCGTCAATGCTTCTGTGGAAGGCCTCTACTACCTCTAGAAGACATCGCTACTTCTGTCAGACCCTTGGGAGGTAAACTTTTGACAATCCGGATAACGGCGCATACTCGAAGTCTATACATATTACTCAAAATCGCGCAACAGCAGCACATTAACAACGTCGCGGACGCATCCACATACGCCGAACACATCGCCATCGGCATGCCAGCTGTAAGGCTGAAACCGCCACTTTCCGCAGGTCCATCAGCAAGATCCCTAGTTCGCGATACATCTGAGCTGCGACGGCAGTGTTCTCGTGGCGGAATGTTCAAGAGCCTCAGCTAACATCACCACACGTGGTCGGTACCGAGACATTTAACTGTACATAGCGCTATTTTCCGTTGCCAATGAAAGTCTCAGGTTCACCAGATGCGGCTTGTATCCACCGAGCAGGGGACGTGTAACCTGGACCTGGTTTCAACGATCTACCTTACCCGCTTAACATCGGCCAGCCCTGCAAAGACAGAAAGGGTTCTTGCATCTCTGAATTCTCCAACTGGCTAAGCGGACTTCAAAGTTGAGATTGTGGCCTCGCAGCACCACATGTTTGGCGTGGAACGCTTTGGCCCCAGGGTCTTCGACTTGTTTTGGTTCAAAGCACTCACCATTTGACCGCCTATTCCGGTCGAACCTTGATCAGGATGCAAGCTGTACGATCATACATGAAATGTAGCCTCTCCAAGTTGACGAAATCCATGCTTTCTTGAGTGCGTGATCTGGCAGACAGCCATTCGCAGGCTTGTGTCCTGAAGCTTGGCCAGCAACAATCTCTCAGCCAACATATATGTTCTGGTTTCTGCCCTCAATATGGGTGTCAGTCCTTGGGAATTCATGCCTTACACGGGAAGACAGCCAAGCAGCCTCATGTCGGGTGCCGAGAAACAACCAAGAAGTCTCACTTTCGTGACGACCGTTCACGGCTCGAGAAAGTCGGTCGACGAGGCGTACGATTTCCTTGCGCAACATGTCGAGATCGCAGGAGAAGAGTCTGTCGATCTCAAGAAGTTACGACGCCGGATAGACTGGCACCTCATGCCAATCATGTTCGCATTATACTTCTTTCAATTTCTGGACAAGTCCTTGCTGAACTACGCAATCATTATGGGACTGCCGAAGGACCTCAAGTTGAAGGGCAACGAACTGAACAACATTGCTTCCTCCTTATGGTGGGCCTACCTTGCGATGAGCCCTCTCGTTGGCTTGATACAGAACAAAGTCCGCCTTGGAAAATGGCTTGGATTCAATATGTTCCTCTGGGGAATCGTCATCTCGTGTACTGCAGCTGTCAAGACATATCATCAATTTCTGGCCATAAGAATCCTGATGGGCGCGTTCGATTCGGCAATACCGCCGGCACTCATGCTTCTCAGCGCTCAGTACTACAGGAAGGACGAACAAGCCATGAGATACGCTCTTTGGTTCAGCAGCGTGGGATGGGGCCACATTTGTGGAGGCTTGATATCATTTGGCTTCCAGCATGTATCCACCTCGACGCTCGAAGGCTGGCGTAAGTGCGAATGATTGTCTTTGTAGATCAGCCGCTAATCTGCTGACATAGGAATCATGTTTCTCGTACTTGGCCTGATCAGCCTAGTCGCCGGCGCGTTGAGCTTTATATTCATGCCAGACACTCCTATGGCTGCACGATTCCTGACCAACCTCGAAAAGAAAGCTTTGCTTCAGCATGTAGCAGTCAACAAAACTGGCGTGTCTTCTCACAACATCGAGTGGTATCAACTGAAGGAAGTCCTGGTCGACCCACAAGTCTGGCTTCTCACACTCAACGTCATAATCGTCTCTGCTGGGACCGGTATCCTTACGATCTACGGAGCCACGCTCGTCAAGAGCTTTGGGTTCACATCGAAAGAAGCCCCACTCCTTCAAATGCCCGGCGGAGTCGTAGCAGTGGTCGCCACCCTCTTCTTCGCCTACGCAGTTCGACAGCATTGGGTCAATCGCGTGACTGCTTCGTTGATCGGCTACGCTTTATCGCTTGTCGGCACCTGCATGATCGCGTTTGCCGACAAGACCAATAAAGGCGCAATGCTTTCGGGAATCTATATGATCTCATTCTCGGTGCATACAGTCGGGATCAAATATCAGTGGATCGCGGCAAATGTTGGTGGACATACGAAACGAGCCGCTAGTACTGCGATTGTGAGCGGAGCTTTCGCCATCGGTAATATCGTCGCACCATATGCTGTTCAGAAGAAATTTGCTCCGGATTACCAGCCAGCACGATTAGTCCTCGTGGCTTCGAAAGCAGTCGCGCTCGGCATCATTACTTTGCTTGGTCTATACTATCTGTTCGAAAATCGGCGGCGAAACAAGAAGTATGGACCTGCTGGAGAACAGACTCCTGAAGAGGTCAATCCTGATGATTGGGCTAATATGACCGACAAGGAGAAGCAGAAGTCTTTCAGATACGTTTACTAAGCTCGTAGAAACGTATCGTTTGGGGTATTTGCACGCATTAGAATCACGGCCGAGATAATGATAGATACGTACCAGAGTTTCAAACCAGCCTTTTGCTTTTCTCTCGCCCATGCACATTTCTTCCCTATCCCTTGTATAGACTTTAGAAGGTGTAGTTTGGTGTCCAGGAGCTCTT
This sequence comes from Pseudocercospora musae, assembly GCA_001578225.1. Lineage (NCBI taxonomy): Eukaryota > Fungi > Ascomycota > Dothideomycetes > Mycosphaerellales > Mycosphaerellaceae > Pseudocercospora > Pseudocercospora musae. The sequence continues at coordinate 13,072 of LFZO01000361.1, read as the reverse complement.
CTACGAGGAAGATCGTGTATGTTCGTGCATGCATTGAACTGCGGCCGAAAATTGCCGATCAGGGATTAACCCGTTCTCGGCCTCGTTATAGCGGGCTTGCCTTTCTGGAAGATACAACCTGGTTCATATGCTACATCTCAGCTCACATTGTGCAAAGTGAGGTGGCTGTTGATTGAAGGTTTGATCCGGGCATCTCGAGCATTGCAACGTCGGCGATGCAACGTCGCTGTGTCCAAGGTCACATCTCTACTGGAGCAGCTGTGTAGACCGGCTGGGAGAAGGGTTCTGCCGTACAGCTCGAGCAATGCGAACAGTGGTCGCGATACCCAAGTCGCCATCATGAAAGGCAGATTGCGGTTTGCCATTCCAATTCCTCATAGATCCAGCCATTTTTCATTGTCGCAAGCATCTTCATGACGTGGGCAAAGCGCGAAGAGCTTGGCCGTACCTGCCTGCCACATCATGCCCAGGTAACTCCCGCGGACTTCTGATCTACAGAACACATAAGTCCTGCAACTTCACGGTTGCTGTGCTGTCTACCAGCGGTGAACGAGTCAGCAAGGTTCGAAACGTGTGCTGCCTTGAGCTTCATATTGATCGGTGCTGCCAAGTGACGTTCCGAGTGCGGATGGCTTGGGCGGTGAAGGATGAATAGAGAACTGGATCTACGCCAGAGATCCTGGCACTCCTTCATAGGAAGAGATTCTTCGGGGCGCGTCTGGACTCTGCAGATGGTGGTGTACGAGTCATGCAGATCCGTAGAAAAGACGGTCCTTGATAGTTTACTTATGCCTGCTCTGATGTCGGAACCTCACATGGTCGTGTACTTGTTGATTGCTTGGATCGTATTGTCGTAGCGTAAGTGGAGCATGAGACTTGGATTGTGAAAGCTGGCATCGAGCGATGGCGATAGTCTCACTTCGAGAGGCTCCTCGAGGCCATGAACGTGTTGGGTCTGGAGTATGCCGGTACCAAGACGGCCGCTGACGCTTGTTCATGTGAAGGAGATGAAGGGTGTGCACGGGACGGAGTTGGTGCTATGCTGATGCGCCACATCATTGTGCCACAACGCCACGATTTTTCACATGCTTGCCGCTCTCGCTTGCGGGGAGTTGCTGATCCCTTCTGTTGACAATCACAAGTTGAAATACACGCCGTACAGAAATCTTGTTGAAAGATTCTGTACAAGAAACGCATACACGAGGATTCATAATGTCTTCATACCTGAGCAACCTGCTCACACACACCACTTCCAGATACAACTCTTTCAAGAGGACACTGCTCTCCAGCGAAGACGACGGCGACACCGAAGACGATACACATGTTTGCCGTGTGCTACGAGCATATTACAGCGAGAAGGGTCGCCCTTTTCCTCCCTGGCTACCACCAGACCCTAACGACAAGCGAGCGATCACACCCCAGCCCCATGCCCAGCAAGGCAACTACTTTGGAGGCACAGCAGGGAAGAGCCCGTATGGGCACGTACAGAATCAAGGCGGCCAGCGAGGTAGTTTGAGCGATCTATGGGATCCTCCATCTGCAGCCGCCAACAATGCTCCCACGCAACCCACAAGTCTGCGCAATGCTCGTCGACCGATGAATCAACCTCCTGCAAATATGAGCAGCGGTAACCTCGCGCCTCCTCAAGCTCGACCATTACCTTCGCAAAGAGCTGGAAGCTACCAGACGCAGGGTCTGCCGCAACAACAGATGGGCAGCAGGCCGGGTAGTCGAGTAGAGCCAAGCCCGCCGTCGAGCAGCGCTGGACCTACTGCCGGAAGTGCACAAGAGAGGCTGAAAGCAAGGCTATGGGGTGGGAAGAGTGGTGTCAGCCCGCAGGCGAGTCCTGCGATGAGCTCTGTGGGAGCCCCGAATCCGTACGATCAGCCCCAGATGGGTGCAAATGCCCCTTGGAATGGTGGCAGTGGTAACCCATATGACACCGGGGCCACCGGACGACGCTATGGCAGACAATGAAGCTTGGGTTGCAAACAGTATCACATGTGCAAGCTATAATGTCGGCGTGGGAGATATGGGCGCTGGCTGTCCACATAGACGATTACGACACTGATGAGACCACGACTAGACCAATAGAGAGCATATGGACATCAATGAAGGCTCAAACGAATATTGAGTCTGCGCTGACACGAGCCTTTTATCGGCAAAGGCGTCTCGTAAGCACTTCTTGCTCGGCGTATAACGCCAAAAGTGAGCCTGGTGGGCCCGCGGAGTCGGGTGCCGCTTAGGGACAGCTCGCTACAACAATTCGAAGGCATCATTTGCAAACTTTCTTCGCACAACATCCACCGAAGGACGTACCTTTCGGATTGGATGGCAAACGCGGGATACGCAACTACCACGTTTATGCTCTGCGTGTTTCGGCTCGTCGCATCGTCGTTGACTTTGATGGTGGGACTTTTAAGCTTCCAGCGACAGAGAGGAGCTCAATTGCGTGCTCGACCATGCTGATGATCTGCGCGCATCTACAGCGAAGCTCCAGAATGCCTGCATGATAAAGTGGACGCAATAGCCTGTAGATCGGAGAGCTCAGGGTCTTCCTATCATTATTGGCAGCGAACTTGGTGTCTTGTAAAATGGCGAAAAGAGAGTATACAGATCCGGCTATCTACAATGCCCATCACGAGCGATTTAATCGTGCAGGCTTGCCCAGAGATCAAGCAGAGTGGATTCAGCGTGCGAAAGAGGTCTCTGACATTCTCGCCGAGGATGCTGCAAAGCGTGACATCGAGAACAAATCTCCAAGAGCTGAGGTGTCGCTGTTGAAATCTGCTGGACTGCTGAAGGTTCTTGGACCTCAGAAGTATGGAGGCGGCGAGCAGGTGAAAACATATCTTGTCCACTCTTGGGCTGTTACTAACTCGTCACCAGAGCTGGGAAACAGGCTACAAGGTCATCCGAGAAGTCGCTCAAGGAGATGGATCGCTTGGAATGCTGCTTGGATATCATTTGCTGTGGTCTACCACTGCCAACGTTGTGGGCACTGACGAACAGCAAGATAGTGTGCAAGAGGTCATCATCAGGAATAATTTCTTCGTTGGAGGAGCGGTCAACCCACGCGACAACGATCTGAAGATCACTTCGGAGGGCGATGAACTTGTTTTCAACGGACTGAAGAACTTCAATACTGGTGGTGTTGTCAGCGACCTGACTGTCCTTGAAGGTGTGCTTGAGGGCACAGAGGATCACATATTCACGCTGGTTAAAACAGAACAGCCAGGAATCCAATTCGCCCACAACTGGGACAACGTTGGTCTGCGACTCACAGAGTCAGGCAGTGTCAAGATTGACAATATTCGTGTACCATGGACCGACGCCCTTGGCTGGGACCCGGAGAAGAAGAAACCAATCCCTGAAATCCTCGGACTGCCATTCGCAAGCATGTTGCTGCCCACTATCCAGCTTGTCTTCAGCAACTTCTACCTTGGTATTGCTCAGGGTGCGCTTGCAGCTGCTACCCAGTACACCTTGAAAGGAACAAGGGCTTGGCCGTTCGGCGGCGACAACAAAGACAAGGCTGTTGATGAGTGGTACATTCTCGAACGCTACGGCGAGTTCCGCGCACACCTTGCGGCTGCTGACGCACTCGCCGACCGTGTCGGCGCAGAAGTGGCAAATCTTTACAAGGAAGCAGGTCAGTACGGCTCTGTCGTGGACCCAGAGACCACAAGCTTCAAGCAGCATATCAATCCGAATTACCTGGCCAATGGTCACTCCAGCAACGCCAGCACGGGACCAAATCCTCCATACTCCATCTCAACTACGGGCAACTTCCAAGTGCCTCATACAAACGGCTACGCTAACGGTCACACCAATGGCGCATCCAAAAGTCGCGGTAGGGCTGGGATCACTGCCCAACGACGTGGTGAGCTTGCAGCAAACGTCGCCCACGTCAAGGTTGTGACCACGGATACTGGACTCGCAGTAACATCCGGAATCTTCGAGATGTTGGGAGCAAGAGCGACTGGCAAGAAGTATGGCTTTGATAGATATTGGAGGGACATCAGAACGCATTCGCTGCACGACCCAGTAGCATACAAGAAGCGTGAAGTTGGACGCTTCCAGGTGCTTGGCGAGATCCCCGAGCCAACTTGGTACACATAACTCGGTTGCGGCGGCTGTGTACTTTGTATGGTAGCAGAAAGGCTTGAGCAAATGATCGCTGTGTCAGCTCTATGGCAGCAATGAAAAGCTTCGTATTTGAGGATTCGATATATATAGGTTCCTCGCCATTGCTGCTAAGGCCAGATCGTTCTTGGCGCGAGGCAGTCGGTGTCGATCAACCTTGCCCTGCATTGCTCCTCCGTACTTCGACTTCCGAACTTACATCTGCTACCACCTTTCCTGCTCTCGTAGACTTCTGTAAGATATTGATCATCCAAGCGCTTTACTTCTTGAACATACTTTGCGACGTATCGATACTACGTGATCTGCCGCGTAAGCCTCGGTACACGACGAAGGTCTCATCCGGCCCCGAGCTCTATCTACATTGCACACCATACTTGCAAGCACCCCCAGCAAATCACTTCCAGTCGCGTACCGAACCAACAATAACCGCAACCATGGGCTTTATGGAAATTTTCAAAGTAAATCTTCCCCTCCCCTCCAGCAACGCAACTAACAATCTAGGCCCTCTTCCTCCCCGCGCTCATCGCAGCAGCCCTCTACCTCCTCCTCGCCTTCCTGATCGTCCCTTTGATCAAAAACCATCGAGAACGATACTCCCAGTACTTGCCTCTCGACTCGATTCAACGACAGACGAATGGCGTGAGGGATCGGTTGGGACATTTTGTTGTGAGGATGGTTATGCCTAGACGAAGGGATGTTGTAGATGCGGATGGGCTGAGGAGTCGGAGTGGGAGTGATGATTTTGCGGTTGAGGATGGGGATCGCATGGTTGGGTTTGATGTCGAGGGGCAGAGGGGTGGCGGGAGTGGGAGGGGCTGAGGTTTGGGGGTGTCGGATATGGAGATTGTGATGATGAAGGCTCAGAGCGGAGATGCTGGATGTGCTATGCGAGAGGGAATGGCTTTCGAGAAGGGCAAGAAAGATCGATCACAGCAGCAGTGGTGCGATGCGAATGAATGGGCGCTACCGCTCCTCGAAATTATGCAAGAGGCCAAAGGATGAGCATGCAAGGCTTCGCAGCATAAACGAAGAGTCTCACAATGGATATTCTGATATGGGGACGCGCGAGAGAGCACATAGACGCGTGGAAATACGTGATCTGGATGCAGAGGAAGGCACGGATGTGCACCTTCCTCGGACGAATTTCGATCTGCCCTGCTCTCCTACATACACCTTACACCACTGCTGTCGCTTACGCCCTGCCGGCCAATATGTTCGACTCCACTGGTATTGTAGAGATCTTTGTTTCACGACTCGACTCTCGCGAAAGAAACCCGCGATATCTGCCGCCATCGCCAGCCCCAGACGGAAATGGCGGCACCTACTTGCCCGCAGTACCAACTCAAGAGCGTTTCGCGATCAGTATATTTCTCACGGAGAAGTTCGATTGTATGGCCAGAGACACTGTAAAGCTTACTTTGTCACTCTGTGGCGCCACGGCCTGCACCGTGAAATACTTCCAGGACTGGCGGTGTTCGTGTGCTGCTTTAGACAGCTCCGAGGAAGGGGAACTGCAGGCGAAAGCAATCGTTTCACCAAAGCATGGGTGCTTCGAACGACTGGAGCGTGTCGCATTTCAAGACGCTCTACTTGGTCCGGCCAACGGGGACGGCTGGCCTCTTGAGGCAGGAGAAGTGGATGAAGGCTGCATCATTATCACCCTTCAACGAGGAATACTCGAGCCTTGCGTGCCGCCACCGACGAGCAAGTATCGTTTCGTACCAGCTACAGGCTCTGCAGGAGCAACGACTACGATCACGTTTGACTATCGATCACGATGTAAGCAACGCGGGAGCCAGACTCAACTCTACACCACTGACTCCCGATCAGACAGAGGCTTGGTGGAGTTGTTATCAACCACGACCTTCTCCACCTGCAGTGCTCCGACCTTGCAAATGACTCGAGCACCGAAAGGACTCTCTGTACTCGGCAAGCATGCGAAAGAGGTAAACCAGATTCTTGCCGGTCTTGATCCTGTGGCTGACGCTTTTTGCAGGAGCGCTCGGAAGAGACTGACCCCGAAGACTCGAAAAACAAGAAGGCAAAGCTTGCCACCGGCGATGACGGTCTTGGGTCTTCATCCATGCTGGCACAAGAGTATCATCATCCGCTCTCGCCGTTCTGGTCTGAAGAGTCAACTTGTTTTGAGGAGATAGTTTAAAAGGAAGCCAATGTCAAGGGGCATACCCTTCGCTATGTCGAGACGCCCAGAAACTGAACTACTGGTGGTACAACAGTGATATGCGTGGCCTTCACTTGATTGCTTTTGCAGATGTTATGACCAACTTTGGTCATCTATATTAGCCTTTCATGCATGCATAACTATTGGCCCCTTTAGTCTAAGTTTACTAACTTCTTCAACCAGTGAATTCAACCAAGCTCCGACTCCATCCCAACTCTCCGCAAGTATCCCATCAAAACTTCCATTCTCAATCCTATCCTCAACAATATAACTACCAGTACTCTTCTTCACCCACTTCGGAGCACCAAACCCTTCACTCTCAACTTTGACTCCCTCGACCTCAATCCCACCTTCCACATACTCCCAGCCCTTCAAATCGACAGCCTCATACTTTCCCTTCCCGACTTTCTCACTCGCGCTCTCCGCCAATCCCGCCCCACCAATCTTCATCCGATACCGTACAGAGGGATGTATAAATTCACAAGTATTCTTCAACCCCTCTTTCAAAGCTTCACCCGTTTTGGGGTCAGTGAGATGGTATTCACCTGGTGTTCGGTATTGGCGGCCGAGAATCGTGTTCAGGAGCCCGGTAGTTCTATCTGAGCGTTGGATGAGACCTTTACCATGACTCATTGCGCTCAAGGGGACGTTTTTCGAGATGTAGAAGTCTGAATTTATCATAATGAGGATATGACCGGCCTAGCCGTGCTATCTCTGTGATCCATGCTCAAAGTAGCCAGTCACAGTCGGCGCGCCGTCGAGACGCGGCTGTCATAGGTAGTCGAAGAGCAACAGAACGCCGTGACGGCCTCTCGCTCCATCTCGTCAGCCATGGCCGTTTCATGACGCAACCTTGCAAGACGCGCCAGTACAGCTCTCGCTATAACGATTTCTTCTGGAGAGCGGCGCGAATGCCAACATTCGTCAAGTCGCATGGTCTGGAAATGCTGGCGAAATCTTGGAAATCCTGCAAGTATACCAATAGACAGAGAGCCACCGCATTCTGCAGTCAGTTTTAATGAGTCTTCATGTGCCAGACGGGAGCTTACTTTGTTTTAGGGACTTTGCAGACGATCCTCCGACTCTGAAGCTCCTGCTTGACCAAGGCGCTGACATCAGTCGCACTGATACGCAAAGGTTCTCTGACGCCCATTCCTTGCCCATTGGAGCAGCGAATCATTCGTTACATGTATCGGACAATGTCGCAGCCAACACCGATACCGCTTTGTTTGACTGCTTTGTAGACAGAGGCGCAGATCCGTCTCACAGTCTGGCTCTCTACGCTGCGTCCAGATGTCCGGATGCAAGTAGAATCAGAGTTATGTTGAATCATCTTCTCGACAAACATGGAATGAATATTAATTCCGATACTGCTGCTCTGCGCAAAATTCCCTTCGATGCACCCGGCTCTGAGACTCCACCGTGCAGTGCTATCTACAATGAGAACCTCACCACGGTAAAGGAGCTGCTGAGAAGAGGAGCAAGACTAGGTGCCAGCGACAAGTCGCATGCAGACCCAGTCATAAAAGCTATTGGATTAGAGCCGGATGAGAGTTTTCTTCCTGCTCTGTGTTGTATATCAGTCAGCATGCCAAGGTGACAGGGGAGGAACAATAACAGGTGGCTTTTAAGGGCACTGATTTAGGGCTACTGTTACAGACTTATTCAGTCTATTACATACTAACTTAGGGTTACTAACAAGGACATATAAAGGTTAACTAGTTAGCTACCTTCTATAGTGTATACAATTTAGTAGGCAATTTACGAATGTCTCGGTCTATACTATTAATTTATAGTAGGTTACGAGCCCGGCGCTCTAAGCTTATCCTATCTAAGGGAACAGACTAAAAATTGTTATTATTAAGAAGGGTAACTATAGATTAAGTAGAACTACTAGAGTTAATAACTAAGACTAGTCTATCCTATAGTACTAGCCTAAATAAGTACAATTAGAGGATCTAAATAGAAAGATCTAGCTAAACAATAAAATATCGTATAAGGATAAATCTAATAATAAGATCCTTAAGAAGGGTACTAACTTTTATACTTAGAAAACTATCCTAGAAGGGGAGCTTATTAAGGAAAAAGTCCTTAGATATGTCTTTCATAATCTAGAATAGTATAACCTAGAGGTTATGCTAACTAGAGAAGACTATTAAGATACTATAATAGTTGTAAACGACACTCTATAGGTACTAGTCTTAGCTAAAACCAAATATAAGCTAGTATTAAAGGAATTCATAGAGGGAGATTACTAAGCAAAAGGCATCCTATTAAAAAGGATAGTAGATAACCTAAGACCTAACTTTAGTAATACCTAGAAAACGGTATACGAATACTATTAGACCGTTACAATAACCTTTAAGCTAATTATTATAGTTAACGTCTATAATATACTAAAAAGTATTAGTTTAATTAAGCTATAGAATCAAACTATAGAAAGTATCCTAAAGTACTATAAAGACTTCTAAGTATAGGTCCTTAAGTACTAAATAGCTACTAAACAGTTTTATCTTTAGACTAATATAAAGGTAGAGGATATTAAGATTCCTAACCTAGTTATTAGAATACTATTTGTTAATAGCCTTCAAGGTTATTAATAGCTTAGAAGCTAGAAGCACAATAATAAGCCTAAGAAGGCTAACTAAACCCTTTAGGGAATAATTACATCTCTTAGAAAAGAGAAGCTACTATTAAACACTAATCTACTAAATTAAGGAAGATTAGTATCTACTCTAGCTAATTATAAGATACTTAATAATAATAATAAGTGTTAAATCTATAAGAAAGCAAAGTATACTAAACCTAATACTAGAAGTAGTATCCTAAAAGGAAGAAGGAATATTAGGATAAGGATACTAAGCAAGATAGTAAGAAGTCTAAGAAGGATAAGAAGCCTAAGAAGGATAGGAAGCTAAAAAAGAAGGCTTCTATAGCTACTACTAAGGATAATAATAAAGAAGATAGTAATAATAATAAAGGTTAGGAAAGTAGGAGTTACTATCTAAGTACTACTTTTATAGCTAATCCCTAAAGTACTACTAGCATTATAGCCTTAACTAAGACTCTACTTATTAAGAAAATGCTTCTATAGGATATAGGCACCTTATACATAATGTTTAACAATAAGTCCTAGTTTAGGAATCTTAGGAGGCTCCTAGAGCCTACAAAATTCTCCTAAGTAGTTAGCTCCTAAAGGCTAATAGTAGTTAGAGATATCCTAATTTAGCTAGATTATAAGGGAAAGAAGATAGACATGCTCTACAAGAATGCCCTTTATTTACCTAAATCTAATATTAATCTAATTTATATAGATAATGTCTACAAGGAACTTAGTTATTACTTCTATAGACCTAGCAAAACCATTAGAAACTTAGATAGTAAGGTTATTAGTAAAACAAGAATAAGGAGTAAGGTTCCTATCTTGAAGAATACATTAATCATTCTACTAGCCTCTATAAAGGTAGGAGGGAAGAAGTCTATTAAGTATAACCTACTAATAGTACCTATAGTTAGTAAACTAAAGGCTAATACTAATAGAATTTACTAAAGACTTAGACATATTAGTAGTACTATCCTAAATACAATAAAGAACAATGCTAACTATATTAGCCTAGAGTATCTAGATACTAATTAGCTTAGTTACTATAAAGCCTATAGGCTTTTAAGATCTAAAAGGATTATATTAAGAAAGCTAAGAAAGGTCCTAGACTATATACTAGATGAAATTTACCTTAATGTAATAGGCCCTATTACTCTACTAGATATCTATAGCTATTAGTTCATCCTCCTATTAACTAATACAAAAGTTAAGATAAGATAGGGTAGATTTGTAAAGCATAAGTTAGAATGCCTAAAGCTTATTAATAATTGAATAAATATAGTATTTTACTAGTATAGCAAGAGACCTAAGCTATTCTTCTCTAATAGGAGAGGAGAATTTAATAATAAAGAGCTAACAAGGTTAGCTAAGATCTAAGGATACAAATAGGATTTCTCTACACTATATATCCCTAAACAAAATAGTATTATAGAATCATTAAACAAGGTTATCCTAACTAAAGTACGGTTAATGATAATAGAGTTAGGAATGCCTAAAGACCTCTAGACCTATACTATAATCCATTTAGTATAGCTAACAATTAGGTTAGCTAACTTAGAGACAAAGTAGATTCCTCTTATCTATCTAGAAAGGGAGATGAAATAGGGTATATTAGAGATTAATCTATTAAAAGTTAGGAGATTTGGCTATAAAGCTTATAAGCATATTAACTAAATTGTAAAGTTAAGAAAGTTTGTACTAAGGGTATATATCTACTAGAACATTAGGTTTCAAAACAATTCATTAACTAACTACCTTCTATAGAGGGTAGTATAGGATATAAGAATAAACAAGTTTAAGCATAATATTAGGTTTATACTATATGTCTTATTCTATAAAGACTAGACCTATAGCTAAGAAATTGAAAAGGCTAAAAGAGATCTAATGAATTTAATCCTATAATAGAGTAGTAGCTAACTAATGTTTAAGATTGTCTTAGATAATCTAGATAAGATTAGGGACCTAAGTAATCCCTAGCTATTTACTAAAGACTAGAACATAAACATAACTAGTATAGGAGGGCTATTAAGTAATCCAAATGCAAGCTTAGTACTATAGCCTCTAATATAAGAGGATTAAGCTATAAATAGCCCCTAATAGCTTTAAGGGGAGCAAATATAGCCTAGCTAGTAGTATACTCTATTAACAAGTCTATAAGAGGAAGACTCCTAGCTAGCTTAAGGGGAGTAGATATTAGTAAATAAAAGTCTAGATAAAAATCAGATATTAGTAGATAATAATAAGCTGTCTAGAAGTAGGCTAACCTAGGTAATAGATAGTAGTTAAGTAGTAGACTAGTATGATCTAATGCCTCCCTTTAATCTATAACTATTAAACATTGTTACGTAGGCGGAGGAGAGTAGGCATACCAAGGGATCCAATTCGTAGTAGATAAAAAGGATGAAGGTCTATCTAAGACTATAAACATAAAGATAAAGGAGAATTGCCCTTAAGCTAGGCCTAATTAGGCTAGCTAGCCTAGACAATACTAAGAGACAACTAGGTAGAGAGAGTCTATTTCTAATACTCCCCTTAACTCTTAGTCTAGTTAGATTAGTCTACTTCCTCTTTAGAGCCCTCCTTATTATGTATAACTATTACTAATAACTTCTTGTTATCTATAAGCTTATTGTTTGCAATTACCTAAATCATTTACCTTACCATTTCTAGATATAGATAGTGGATTATTATATAATTATCCTAATCGAGGAAAATAGTAGCGAACAACTAGAGACGAAGGGAAAACAGTTAGGAAGGGAGGGAGGACGAATGGAAAGTACTATGTACTAGGGTAGAGGAGGTACTAAAGGCGGAAGATAGAAAAACCCCGGAGAGGGCATATAGGATAATAATCTTAGAACTCCTTAGAGGACTAAAAGCAATCTACAATTAAGCGGGCTACATAATTACAAAGGTAGCTAATATAGTAGTAGCAAAGATTACGAAGAAATAATAAGAGACAAGCCTAAACTACCGTACCTAGGTAGCAATAGCTAGTTAGAAGGCGCTAAAACCTCCGAGGACAGTAGTTAGAGTCTATATCATAGACCTATAGGAGCAAAAGGAAATCTAAGGACTCTTAGGGAAAGAGATTGTAGAAAGAATTATAGTTAAGGAGGTTATTAGGGCTAGGAACGAAGGGAAGGGGGTAATCAAGCTATTTATAGCCTAGGAGTAGGATAAAAAGAAGCTAGAAACACAAAAAGAATAGATAACTAAGATAGGGAAAACTGCGAAGGTCTCCTAATAGTAATTCATAATCATAGCCTACGGTATAATAAGGAGCTTTAAGGAAGAATAGGATATTAGGAATCTATAGAGACAAAACCAAGCTACATACCTAGGCCTAAAGATTACAAAGGTAGCATAGATTAAAAGGAAAATCGAAGAGACGAAGAAGTAGTCCTCCCTAATTATCTAGGTAGGGAGTGTAGAGCAAGCTAACATAGTACTAGACCGAGGACTATTCTAGGACTTTGAAAGATTAGAAACAGAGGTATATAGAAGCAACTATAGGATAATGCAGTACTTCAAATGTTAGTACTATAGACACTTAGTAGCTAAGTGCATAAAAACAACTAATACCTACTCCTATTATGTAGGGGATTACTAGGTTAAAGAATGCAAAGTATATAAGGGGGAAGCAAGATATGCATGCTATACTAAAAGACACCCCTCGTAGGCAAAGGAATGCCTAGTAAGAATACAGGTAGCTAGGAAGGCAAAGGAAGCTAGAATTAATATACTAACAAGATATATAACAAGTTAGGACAGTTAGGCGTAGAGGCAACCTAGCTAGGTACTACAAAAGAGGTTAAGACAAGATAATAGGTTCACATTTAGGGCCTTACTAGTACTAGAGAGCTACTAGCAACTAGGGAGACTAAGATACCTTAACATCGTAGGAAAGGAAGTAGGGTAGAAGAAGCTTAGTCAAATATTAGTTTAAAGTAAGGAAAGGCTAAAGGAAAACCTATAAGGAAACGATATAGATGAAACCTAATAAATAGTGTAACATTACTAAACATTATATAGTATAATGTTAATAAGAGTAAAGACAAGGTATAGAGGAGCTTCCTTCAAGTACTAAACCTAAAAGAACATTACATTATTGCAATCTAGGAGCCCTAGCTCAACCTATA
>LFZO01000360.1:0-39369 GCA_001578225.1 Pseudocercospora musae | reverse complement strand
CCTATAGCTCGGGACGAGCTATCCGAAGGAAGGGCACTAGCGGCGATCGATGCCGCGGAAAGACTACGAAAAGCGTACGAGACGCTTACGTAGCGCTAGAAGATCGTAGCGGAATACTAAGCTAAGTACTACAATACTAACTACAAGGCTTAGAAGTATAGTATTAGCGATTTAGTACTATTGTTATCTAAGAATATTAGACTAGATCTACTAAAGAAGAAGCTTAGCCCAAAGTATCTCGGCCCGTTTCGTATTATCGACGTAGTAGGAGCGTAGGCGTATCGCTTAGCGCTACCTACTCGTACAAGAATCTACAATGTTTTCTATATATCCCTACTCGAGCCTTAGAAAGGGCGCGAGGGCGAGGAGTATAAGGTTAGTATACTAGTCGCAAAGGATACGAATAAGTAGCGCGTAGAAGAAATCGTAAAGAAGAAGGTATAGAAGGGAGAGACTTACTACCTTATTAGGTAGGTAGGCTAGCTAGAGGAATATAATACTTAGGAACTAGTAGAACATATAGAAGACTTAGCGGCGCTTAACGCATTTAAGGCGTAAGTAAGACGTAGTCGGAGAACATAAGAATAAGATAAGACAAGGTTAATAGATATATACTCGTTTCGCTATTAATAAGGGTACCTAGCCTAGCTTAGAACAAAAGAAAATTATGCGTTCGCGACGCTTACGCGCTATAGGCGTACAACCTACTAACTAGCTCCGTAGAGCTAGTTACTCTCGTAACTATTAGAACTCCTACCCTACTTAGGCTTAGGCATAGGTAGAAAGCCTATAGTAGTATCGACTACTACTATAGTAGTGTAGGCCCCCTTTAGGGCGAGGTTCTATCGCGGTTAGTATACGCTTAATAAGCGATAGGGGTGTAAGGATAATACGTACCTAACGGCCGATTTCTACTAGGCTAGAGAGGTTAACATTAATGCGCTCTAGGATAGCTACTAAGTCTAGGCCGTTAGTAGTCGCTAGCGCGATGCCTACGCCGCGGTTACGCTTAAGTAGCGTACCGTCGCCGGTAATCTTGTTCTTATTACGGTAGTAGCTATTAAGAGATTTCTTGACCTCTAGAAAAGCTAGGCGGTTAGTAGACGCAACGTATATAAAGAGAAAGCGATACGTACGGTCTACGTATACGTCTAGACGCTACTAGATCTTATCTAGGTTAATCTAAGCCTAGATAGGATTATCCCTATACTTAGGGTCGTCTAAATCGTAAGTAGCGCGCTTAGCGCGAGCTATACGTATACGCTAGAGTAGCGCGACGAGGTATAGTACTATGACTAGCTTATAGGGGTAGTGCCCCTTAGTATATCTCTAGTACTTCTTCTTAGTAGTAGGGTATATGTTACCTCTAATACATATATTATTTAGATCCTCTATAGTAGGTTAGTTACGAGACGCGTACGAGGAGCGCGCGGGGATTATTCTTACTATTAGTAGTTATGTACTAGAAGTATCTACTATAACCTTCTACATTAGGCCTAAAGCGCTTACTAGCCGTAACTAGGATAGTAGGACTAGCGGCGGGGCGCTTGCGTACCGCAACCGGGGTACTAGCTAGGTCTATACTAAGAGTAGTATAAAAATTGTTAGTTAGAACGTAAGAGGAGCTTGCGTAGTACTAGCGAGGTACTAGCGCGGTACTAGTAGAAAGCTTAGAAATAGGGGAAGTTTTTAGGTAGACTATAGATACTACTTATACGCGGGCTACCTAGTTACCGATAATAATAATTAATACGTTCTTAGGAATACGCTAGACCTGCCTAGTAACGTTACTAGTAGCAAACATGAAAATTCTACTATATAACAACGAAGAGTTTTCGCGTAGTAACGAGCTACCCGAGGTAGCAACGTACGCTAAGCGTATTCGGAGCGCTAGAGGCGCGAGGGAATGCGTAGATAGGATAGCTTAACGAGGAGTTAGGTTTGTCTATAGCTAGGGATAGCTATACTAGGAGAAAGGGGATAGTTATAAGGACCTCGATAAGGTAAGGTCTCTTACTAAGCCCTAAGTGTACTAAGTAGCGCGCGCTAGGGACGTACGCTAGACGTACGTAACTCGTATAGCCTTTTTAACCTAGCGCTCTACGCAATCCTTTTAGGAGGCACTTGTTAGTTCTACTACCTACTATATTATCGATTAGGCGGATGTTCTATACGTTACTATATACCTAGCCCCTAATACTTCTTCGATCGCTTAAACATAGCGAGTACGTATCTAGTAGCGCGTAGCGTATCGGTATAATAAGGTAGGTATAACTTCTTATTATAGTCGGCCTAATTACCTATAAATAGCTAAATACTATACGAGTCGTAGAAGACATAGATTATATGCTTAGTAAGCGGATTCTCGGCGAGTCGCTAGTACATAGCTCTTATAGTCGAATAGGTATCGGTTTAGAGGCTATTCTAGCAAGAGAGGTTACTATTAACGAAGAGTAGTATTTAATTAGTTACCTACCTCGCGAGGGTTACCGCATTAGCGTTAGAGTCCTTTATATCGAGTAACTAGTAGAAGAATAAGCTAGAGGGTATATTTACTAATAGGTTATAGAAGCGAGTACCGCCGCGACTCTTACTCTCGTTAGTACTAAAGTTAAGGTCTCGTTACGCGTCGAATATAGCCTATACGTCCTTCTCGAGGCTCTCGTAGACCTAAGGAATATATTCTATAACCTTCTCGCGACCTAGCGGATTATAGTTAGCGTTAAACTTATAGAATACCTCCTTCTACTCTAGATAATGCCTAGTATCGACTTTATTAAATAGCCTACTACTATATAATAAGGCCTTCGTAATAGTAAGATCTCGCTCTACTTTTAGCTTAGTACGTAAGAAATTAAGCCTCTACTACTTCGCTAGCGGCGACTCGATATCGTCTAGATAAGACCTCTTATAGTCCTAAAATAGCTAACACTTCTATAGGTGCCTCTATTTACGCTCTAGGTTACCCTCCGGTACCGTACCTTTACTCGATTAATACTAGATATAGCGGACAAACTTGCCTTTATTATCCGTCTCGACTAGGTAGAAGTTAAGGTTATCTAGATATAGTAGAGGTACTATCTTGTAGAAGTCGGAATTTTAGGATTCGTAGAATTGCTCGAAATATAGAAAATAGAGGATCTAATAGCTTAAATTAGTAGAAAAATAGTAATTAATACTCTCTTAATTAGTTCTATCGAATTCTCGAGTTTCGGTTTAATTAGACAACTTTAGTACGAATACCTACCTAACCCTATAGTTACTAGGTAACTATAAGCGTAGTAGTATCCCTAGTAACGACCTCTCGGTAGACCTACGGAAGCGCTTATATACTTAATCGTTACTAATTTAAGCTTATTCGGATCGCAAGAGGTAGATCTATATAGGATACTAGTACCGAGCGTGTCTCGAAGGCACCGTAGCTATTTGCTAGCCATTTACTTACTACTAGCTATTATAAGGTAAGGTCTATACTAGAGCCTTAGGTACTAGATACTAATATTAATAGTTATTAACTGTTACTATGTTAATAACGACACTATCAGCCGACCAAGTGTTACTAACGACACCCCTAGTGGTAAGCCATGTTGTATAAATATTCACTGGTTGTAAAACGATACCAGACTTTACCACAAGAAATGAAGGCGCCCGTTCACCGCATGGGATCCGATCCGGGTCTCCGCATTTCTCCAACAACCTGGCAGCCACCATGTTCGTCTCCTCTTTCCAACCAAGGTGATCCCCAACCCGCACAGGTCACGCTTCCCCTTCTACGCGAGTAGCCCTATTATTCACCCGAGGGTATGATCTCGATGGCTGGTCACTAAGTGGCGCTGCTTCTCCACAGTTGCTATCGAGCTTTATGTCGACTCTCTGCCTTGTGCGTCTTCATCGTGTCCCTTTGTGGTTCAGTATTTTCGTTGCCAAATAGGAAGGTTTGGTGGCGCAGGGTATTTTGCGTGCAGAGCAACGCGCACAAGCAGATTTCTGGTCTGTTCACAGCCTTCCCGCAGACGTTGCAAGCCTCAGAACCTTGAGATTGGGGACGAAAAGACCCTTTGAACAACGAAGGGATAGGTCTTAAGTAAGGGAGGTGCTCCTGTCGAGCTTGGATTTGTGAGCTATCGAATTCACTTCTCAAGAGGAAGACTTTAGCAAACATGACTGGAGACGTCCCTTGGCCAGAGGTCCCTATCGGTAACCAGAATCATGCGAACGCAGCTGTTGTGATTATTGGAGGAGGTATCAGTGGCATGTGCGTTGCCATTGACCTCCTCAGAAGGAACAAGTGCCGTAACTTCATCGTCCTGGAGAAGAGTGCATCTGCAGGTGGAACATGGTGTGCTACCATCAACCAGACACCCACAAGCATCGCATTGAGCTGACCATGCATTCTCAGGTACGACAACAAGTACCCAGGCTGTTGCTGTGATGTTTGGTCGCAACTCTACAGCTTTAGCTTCGCTCAGAACCCATCCTGGACTCGCGAATATCCAGGCCAGGAAGAGATCTTGCAATACCTGCTGGGTGTAGCTCAAGAGTACAAGCTTCTGCAACATTTCCGATTCAACTCTATGGTTCAAGATGCGAAATGGGACGATGGACTGAAGAAGTGGAAGGTCAGTGTCAAGACCTCGCCAGGTTCGAAAGAGGCAGAGTACAGCCCAGAATACGAAATCAAGGCCGACTTCGTTGTCAGTGCTGTGGGACAATTGAACGTGCCTCAATGGCCGGACATACAGGGGCTGGACAGCTTCCAGGGTAAGAAGATGCATTCTGCTAGGTGGGACTGGTCGTATGACTTGAAAGACAAGAAGATTGCCCTGATCGGCAATGGTAAGCTCCAGACACTTCTCGCAAGAATGTGCATTTTCTGATAACGCCTGACATTTAGGTTGCACTGCTGTGCAGATTCTGCCAGAGATTGCTAAAGTCGCAAAGCGAGTCACAGTTTTTCAGCGCACACCAAACTGGGTCGTGCCTCGTCAAGATGGCCCAATCTCGCCTCTATGGAGATCGATATTCAAATACGTGCCAGGTGTCATGGCACGCAAGAGAGCGTATATGATGGACTTCCGCGAGTGGACACATGGCTTCGTTGGTCAGCCTGATGGCGAAGTGGGCCAGATGTTCCAGCAGTTATCAGGAGAAATGATGCGAGCACAGCTTCCAGACAGACCAGATTTGTGGGAGAAGCTCACGCCGAAGTACAAGCTAGGATGCAAACGCATCATTATTAGCGACGACTACTTCCCGGCTATCAACCGGTCTAACGTCGTGCTTGAGACCCGGCCAATCTCCAGCATTGAGGGTCGAGCGGTCAAGGTCGTTGACTCTTCGTCTGGAGCTGAGCAAATTGTCGATGCGGAGAGTGATTACGATCTTGTTGTCTGTGCGACTGGCTTCAAAACGGTCGACTTCATGCATCCAATTAAGCTCACCGGAAAGAACGGTCGTGAGATCTCTGATATCTGGAAGGACGGTGCTCAGGCTCTGTACGGCATGGTAGTTGAAGATATGCCAAATTTCGGAATGCTGTACGGGCCAAACACCAATCTAGGCCACAACAGCATCATTCTCATGATCGAAGCTCAAAGTCGATATATCAATGGTCTGATCAAGCCCGTGCTTGACGCAAGAAAGAGTGGCGAAGCACTGTCGTTGTGGCCGAAGAAGGACGTTCTGGTAGAGTTCAACAAGCAGATCCAAAAGGAGCTTCAAAGCAGCTCGTTCAACGATCCAAACTGCAATAGCTGGTACAAGAATGAGGCAGGCTTGATCACGAACAACTGGAGTAGGACTGTTGTGGAGTATCAGAAGATGGTCGAGAATGTGAACTATGACGACTTTGAGGCAGATGGAGCTACAGATGTTGTAAGCAAGAAAAAGTCGCTGCATGTTGGAAGAGTCAAGGAGGAGACGATTGTGAGCGACCGTACTTTGATTATGGGTGCTGTTGCTTCAGCTGCAGTTGTGGGAGGATGGCTGCTGAGGAAGTCGAGGTATCTGCAGAGCGTCAGGGCCAGGTAATCAGGCTCGTGAACGTGTGTTGAGAAATGTTAACTTGGAATGCAAATTGAGATCAAATCGTATTATCGTACAATCCCCTAGCTGGTTTCGTGTTGCTAGGACCAGCTAATGTCTGCATGTGTACGTGAAATGTGCGGTATAGCACAGTCCTATCTTATCGCTGTCGCTCTATACGGACTTTGGCGGCCTCGTAGCCTGAACGTAGGTCACATGATTTGACATCTGAATCGACCCATCACAGAGCGCCAAGAAATCGACACACGTGTCGAAAGTCACGTGCGCTGTTAATGTTTAGACTGGGGTCGTCAAATATTGATGAGACTCGGCTGGTCCCGACGCATATGCAACGATCTGCCGCTTCGCAATCCGCATGGCAGCTGCAGGGTACGTCAGTGTTTGTGTCCCGTTTCGTCTCCATTTCCAATCGCAAGTCTTTCGCGCCCGTGTTTTGGCATCTTTTATCTGCCTGCTTAGCTTCATAGTATACATTGGCCATGCCCATTGTATTTACCACGTCACCATGACCGATTACGACAAGCTCAAGGTCGCTGACCTGAAAGATCTGGTCAAGGAGCGCGGCATCACCTCTGCAGGCCTCAAATTAAAGCAGCAGTTCATTGATGCGCTGGAAGCCGATGATGCGGAGGGTGGGGCTGGTGAGGGAGGTCAGGCAGGGGACGACAAGGAGGTAGAGATGGCAGCAGAGGAGACTACGGATGCTCTGGCAGAGACTGCAGGAGAAAATGGAAATGGAGACATTGCGCATGCGGCCGAGCAAGAGTCAGGACATATGGAAGGAGATCGGGCGGGAAACGATGCGGAAGTGTCGAACAAAAGGAAGCGACGAAGCCCGACACCGCCATTGAGCCACGAGACAGTCAGCAAAAAGCTCAAGACGGCTGACGAGGGGCCCGTCAAGCTGCCTGAACACGTCGCTGCCGAGGCTCCACCACCTACGGATCACGATACCGAAGAAGAGAAGAAAGTGCTTCCATACGGCAGTAGCGATGATGTTGTGGAAATGAAGGACTCCGAGGCAGACATCGCCATAACCCAGACGGATGACTCCGCAGGGGGAAAGCAGTCTGGGCCACGTCCAAATGCTGACGAAGAAGATGACATGGAAGTCAATACTTCGTCGCATCCCTCGAGACACCCTATCACTCGCGCTTTGTATATCAACAACCTCATCCGGCCCCTGAAGCCTGAACATCTCCGAGAGCATCTGCTCGCTGCATCATGCTCCGACGATTCGGCAATAGAGACCTTCCATCTGGACAAGCTCCGGACGCACGCTTTTGCTCTCTTCAGCTCAAAATCAGCCGCTGTGCGAGTGAGGGCCGCTATTCACGAGAAGGTGTGGCCGGATGAGCCGCAGCGCAAGGCTTTATGGGTGGACTACATTCCCGACGAGAAGGTGCAGGAGTGGATCGATACGGAAGTCAACAGAGAAGCGCGAAATGTGCGATGGGAAGTCGTGTATGAAGAATCGGACTCGGGCGTGCTTGCGTCCCTTCAGGATGTAGCTATGACCGGCAGAAAGCCCTCGAATGCCGATGGCCCTTCATCAATGCGGCCACCAACCCGCCATGGGGAAGGCATGCCGAACGCTCCTTCAGGCCCGCGAAGACAATCGTCACAATCACTGCAGCCACCGACTCCGCAACGGGAGAGGGTGACTCAGTCCAAGTCGTTCGACTCACTCGATGCGAACTACAAATTTACGGAGTCGAAGCCAAAAATCTACTATCAGCCAGTACCTCAAGAGCTTGTAGAGAGTCGCCTTCAGGAGCTTGCGCAAGGCACAAGTCGCGATTGGGATGATCGGCAAGCTGATCCATCCCTGTATGCTGAGGGCGAGCTTCGCAGATATACGTTTGAAGACGGTAATAGGCTTGTGGATGGTGGCGCCGATTTTGGTCTTTTTGGTCGAAGGCCAGCGGGCCGAGGTGGCTTCCGCGGACGAGGTCGTGGCGATAGAGGAGGCATAAGAGGAGACCACTATCGCGGTGGAGGTGCAAGGAGGTAGAGTCCCAAGGCACGTCGTCGCAACGACAGCGGAGTCTCTGACGGCGCTTATACTTCAATCAAGAGACGCCGTTGCAGCGATAGTGAATGCTCTCGCTTCAGCGATGTCAACTGAGGAAGCTCAAGGAAACTTGAGCCTATACATACTCATGCGCAAGCGCCGCGTTATCGAGAGAGACCACGGACCAAACAAATGGAACCTTCTACCAAGACTGAGATGCTGAAAGAGCTGACACGACATTTGGGAGATGCTCGTCAAGCTCTTGTTCGCCAGTGATCATCGCCCTGAACAACTATGCAGCCGGCGCCTCTTCGTCCAGGTCGGCATCGAAGCAGCAGGACGATCGGCCACATCAAATGTGGAGACATAACGAAACACCTGCATCAAGTCTCCTCGGCCTGGGAAATCGAAAACTGCCCAACGAGAGCGGTACCATATCGCCAAAACAGCGCGAATGAAGATGGCTGAAATACCAACAATGTGTATAAGATTAAGAATACGAAAGAAATTGAAGGACAAAAAACGAGCCTTTCTCTTGCAGTTGCTTCTGTCATTTCATTCCAGAGACCGACCATCTGAAAGTCATGTGAACAGGCGGATCATTTTGGCACAAGCCAGCCACGAGAACTGACAGTAAGCCATTGTGGATCTGAGCAAG
Organism: Pseudocercospora musae; assembly: GCA_001578225.1. Lineage (NCBI taxonomy): Eukaryota > Fungi > Ascomycota > Dothideomycetes > Mycosphaerellales > Mycosphaerellaceae > Pseudocercospora > Pseudocercospora musae. Next base: position 30,652 of record LFZO01000360.1, on the reverse strand, counting down.
GCGTGGCTGAGAGCACGGAGCCATCAAGTTTTGATCAATTACCGACCTCTCTCTTTCAGATCTCTTTCACAATCTTCAGCATACTCTCCTTTTCCTGTTCCTGTCCGCGCAGAATAAGGCAAGCATTTCACATCGGATCCAGCCGGGCATAGCAAGCCTGAGCATGATGTCGTTGGGCTTTCAACCGGCTGAATATTCAATAATGCTCTCGGCGTCGGACGGCATTTGAGCGAGGCCAGCGAAACCGGCCGACACGCCCCGCCGAATGAGAACTCGAGTACTCAATGTAGGCTGACATGTAAAAGTGATTCAGACCGACGCAATCTGTGGGCGTATACCCAGCTGTTGATCCTCTCCAGCTCCAGATTCAGTCCCTACAGCATACATTCTCCTTACGAAGACACACGGATCCTGTTAGCAATATCGCCTCGAATCGCAACCATGACGCTCGACAAACTCTCCAACAACCGCGCTGTGCAGATGCTGAACAAAGCTGCGGAGGGCAAATATGGTGTTCTCGGAGTTGTTTCATATAATCTCGAGACTATAGTAGCAGTCATCCGAGCAGCAGAGAAGAAACGCTCACCAGTTCAAATCCTCCTCTTCCCATGGGCCTTGCTGTACTCGCCATTATTCATCGATCTCGCAGCCAATGCTGCTCGCAAGGCCAAAGTGCCTGTGACTGTGCATATGGACCACGCACAAGATCCAGAGATCATCAAACAAGCCTCGCAGATCAAAGCTGCTGACGGTACCCCTGCTTTCGACTCGATCATGGTCGACATGTCACATTACGAGAAAGAGGAGAATTTGGCGAAGACGAAAGAGCTTGTTGCTTTGTGCCATTCGAGAGGGATTTCTACAGAGGCTGAGCCAGGAAGAATTGAAGGTGGAGAGGATGGTGTCAAGGATACTGCTGAGTTGGAGGGAATGATGACCACGGAAGAAGAGGTGGATGATTTCATTGCGACTGGAATCGACTTTCTGGCTCCTGCTTTTGGGAATGTTCATGGAGATTATCATGGTGTTGAGAATATCCATTTGGACTTTGATCGGTAAGATCGCTGGAATGGCGATGGTTGCGAGGTATACTGATATCCGAACAGACTAGAAACGATCCAGAAGAAGGCTGCTGGTCGGGTGCAGATTGTCTTGCACGGCACGAATGAGTTTCCTGTGGACATCATGGCGAAGTGCATCGATCGCGGCGTCACGCGAATCAATGTCAACAAGCTTGTGCTTGAGAAGTATAATGGCTACGTTGCTGAGAACACTGGCAAAGTGCCTTTGACACAACTGATGGAGAAGGGCACAGATCTCATACAAGAGTTGACGGAGAAGTGGATGGACGCTATTGGTAGCAGTGGGAAGGCATGATAAGCACAGTAGAGGCAAGATAATCTTCGCTGCATACCATCAAAGCTATGTAATGCCTCACTTCTTCAGACTCGCCGCAAAATCTTGCACAGCACTCTTGAAACTCGAATCACCAACAAATCCCAAACTAAGCGCCTTCGACACATCAAAAGTAATGGGCCAGCTATCAAGCATAGCCTTGATTTCCGGACTGGGCTTCTCCCTCTTAACAAGCTTCACAGCCTCCTCGCCACCAACCTCCCTCAGCGCATCCAACATCTCCCTGACCGTCGAGGTAATCCCCGGAAGCAGAACCTGTCGAATATGCGGCGGCATGGCATCATTCTTCAAGCTTAGCGCATGAATCAAATTCCTGATCAAAGTCTTCGGTGAACAAAGCCAAGCCTTGAAATCATCGTCGCAAGGCAAGATACTTTCTTTTCCTTGGAGTGGTTCGCGGATAATTCCACTCATCCAAGAACTTGCTGCTTGCGTAGGTTTTCCTGGACGGACGGAAATTGTTGGGAAGCGGAGCGTGAAGCCGTTTATGAAACCTCGACGATTGTAGTCGTTGATTAGGTATTCGACCATCGCTTTCTGAGTTCCGTAACTTCCTTGAGGTGTTGGCACTGTCTCCTCGGAGGGGGTTTCTGGAAGTGGTTGTCCGAATATCGCAGTACTGGATGCGTAGATCCATCTCACTCCGGGTACAGTTTTACGGACCGCTTCCAGGAGGTTCAGGGTACTGTGGAGGTTGACACGATATCCCAAGTCGAAATCTGCTTCGCTGCCGGCTGACATTATACCGTGGAATACATACATGGCGTCTAGGTCTTTTGAGAGGACTGACTCGGGAGATTCGTAGATGTCGGCTTTGATTGCTGTGGCATTTTCGCGGTTTGACGCGGAGGCTGGGACTGGTGGTTCGAAAATGTCTGTCAGGATTACGGTGTGGCCGTGGTTGAGGAGGTGTTCTGCTAGGAGTTGACCGACGAAACCTCCTGCTCCCGTGATGAGGATTTTCATCGTGGTGACGGGTGAGTGCTTGGGAATGGTTGCCTTGCTGAGCTGTTTATGCTTTGCTGTTTTAAGATCGATTTGCTCAAAGCTCCTAGATGTGACCAGAGCCAAGACGTAAGAGCAGTTGCAGTCGTACCCCAAAAGCAGTTCAACACGCCACGAAGCTACAATGACAGCGACTCAGCGAGTTCGCAGCGAGCTCGATGTACCTGACAGGTCCCGCCGGTAGAATGATGAAGCGAGCTTGGCAGATAGAACTATTAGATTCCCCCGTCGGCGTTTGAAGTTCATTCACCTACCTCTCATCGGCTTGCCGAACTCGTGCAACCTGCCTCCTTCGGCATCTCGGCACGATGTCCCACCAGTCTCTCAATGATCTCTCCAGTCTTTTTGCCTCCCCATTGGGTACTCCAGTATCCAACCTCATGGCATCGTGCACGCTGTGGATCAGATGTGCAGCAGTATCCACTCATTGTAGCAAGCGATTAATCACAACGGCAGCGATCACGGTTTGAGGCATTGTGTCCATTTGCAATGCTGCGACACATTCTTTCATGGGTCTGGTTTTTCAGATTGATTCTATCCTCGGGTAGTACCACATGGATTGTGAAGCTGACTCTGGAACTATCATTTGGGAGCGACCTGAGTGCTCACATCGGTTCCTGAGGCCCTTGATAAATGCTTCGAGTTTGTGTATGCCACACTTGTTGACTGTCTCGCAGATTCGTGGAAGCACTTTTTTTTCCTAGCGCCATCTTTCTCATGAGCAGCTGGTATACAAGAGCCGAGCTTACTTGCACGCGTCGCTTGGTTCTACTCAGGCAATGCTTTGACAAACATGTTTAGGGATCTACTCCCAGCGGGCATCATTGGACGTCTGCATGATGCGCATGGTATCGCTGGTTGGAGGTGGCTATTCATTGTAAGAGTCACAATCATGGATTTGTACACTGCGACTAATAATGCTTTCGCAGATCGAAGGTGTGATCACGATTGGCCTCGGCCTTATCGCTGGCTTTTTTCCTTCCAGATTACCCGGCCACGACGAAATCGTTGACCGAAGAGGAGCGATCGTTCGCAACCTGGCGATTGCTTGCAGACGTCAATGAATCATACGAGACTCACTGAACAAACATCTGGCATGGTATCAGGCTGACACTCAAGGACTATCGATTGTATTTGTTGGTGCTATTGCAGCATTTCAGCTTGCTTTCGCATACGTTCCAGTACTTCTTCCCGAGCATCGTGAGCACGCTTGGAAATGGAAGCATTGTTACTCTGCTTTTGACCGTACCAGATATCTCAAACCGACTTTTGACTGTCTCGTAGGCGCTAACATATGGAAGTCTGGTTCGCCACATTCCTCACGTCTTGCTGTGTTACTTACACAGCCTCGAAGATCATAGATCGCTCGCTGCACATATTCGCACTAATGCTGATCGCAACGATTGGCAATTTCTATCGCAACAGCAACCGCCAATCTCGGAGCTCGATTCTTCGCTATGTTTTTGATGCCAATGGGGGCCTTCTCTGCGTACACAATGATTGTACCATGGGTTGCAAACTCGTTCCCACGATCGCTTTTCAAGAGATCAGCTTGTGTAGCTATTGCGAACATGATCGGTAAGACCGCTTCAGCGTACGGTTCATACATATCTCCGAGCTCTGCTGCTCCTCAGTACATTCCAGGTGGGAGCGCCGATGCAACGATCAGCTTGTGTGTTGGGCTGTTAGAACTTGTGCTGCGCGTGCTGCAACAGCGAGAGAAGAGGGAGATCGAAAAAAGCCGAGGAGGAGGGCGCAGATGCGCAATGTGGCGAAAGGAGCGCTGGTGGCTTCCGATATATCTACTGAGTAAAAGCGTAGACATAGCGCAGCTCAAGCAATGAAGTTGAGGCGCTTCACCACCTTCCGCTCCTATGCCTTCTGTTTCTCGGCCTAGACGAATTGCATGCATCGCTCATACGCTCGATGACTTCTGGTCTTCTCCGTACCTTTCTCCCCACCGTGGGCCCAGTTGTCTCGAATGAAGCCGGCGCAGTGCACTGTGTGGTTGTAGCCAAAGATGGGCTCGATCGTGCCTTTGGCTCCAGTAGCAGCTTGGTGCATCAATCGCCACATATACAGGCAGTGGTTGATGTGATATTCTAGAGACGTCCAGGCAGTTTCCAGGCCGAATTGGTCCAGCTCCAGCTCAACTGTGCCCAGAACATTTGGGTCCTGGATTAAAGGTTGCGAGTGCTCTGCATCTGCATACCATTGCCATGGGCCCGATGAGAGATACTCCGATGCTAAGGGCTCGTCGTAACAATGTGGATGTGTCCAGGCAAAATTCATGATGTCGAACACACATCCAAGCGCTTGTGCCTCTGCGGGATTGCTTCCGCAGTGATACTCTGTAGGCACTACATTTTCGGGAAGTTCGTAAGAGTTGACTGACAGCGGATACTTTGAGTGGATTTGCTCTGCATCCTTTTGCGTCTCTAGTCGTGATGAAGCAGGTCCAAGTTTGATAACAGCCAAAAACCCTGCCATCATCAGGATAGTCGTGATGAGCAAGACGAGCAGATGCATGAAGACTTGGCGGAACCATGATTGTCGTCGTTCTGTCCTTGCGGGTGAATCCAGCGTCTCGCTGTCTGTGTCCGACTCCTTCGCACTGCCATCCTTTTCTGATATCAAGGAATATCTCTCATTCGACCTGAAGAGCTCATGAGCTTTATCGGAAATCAGAGTGATGTAGTCAGTCATATCGACGCTAGTTCTCATCGTCGACGGTCACAACACTTGCAATGAGAGAGGAAATGTGAGAGGCACCAGGTACTGCGCTGACAAGCAACATTGGCAAAAGCCTAAGGCATACTTCTCCGGACCTTTCGTGGCATTGGAACAGAGGTTTGGGGCGAGCAAGTTGTCTTCGCCAGTCTTCCGCGATTTTGGACATGCTATGTGCTCCGGGTTCTGCTACCTGAATTGCGAGGGCATGTAGTTCTAGCTGCCGGAGGTCGGAGATTTGGAGCACTGAGCCACAGTTCCGTACGCTGTGCACGAGGACGAACATTTCCGTGTCAACTTGGTGCATTTGGCAATGTTCATGCTCTTGCGCAAAATGCATCTGTCAATCTCGATGTTGTTGGAGATGCCATAGGGAGGTGTAGTGCGCACAGAAGCCAGCTCTTGATCGATTATTCCATCGCGCCGGCTCGTGATGATATAGGTTCATTTCGAACGTGCCTTCAATGCAATATTCAGCTGCTTCTTGCGCCTGAAGTCACGCGCAGTTGTCAACAAATCGTCAATTCAACGTGTCGGAGAGAGCGCGAGAAAGGAAGTGTGGTTTCTGTTCTCCATTCACTCGCCAGGAAGTATGAGGCTTGGCGAAGCCATCTTCTCCTTCTCGCCGCGCAACCCGTCTTTCACCTCAACACACAATCACAGCCATACCACACCTCTCGATGCTCGCCATGTAGCCACCAGCGTCTATGGGCCTACTGGAACCATGTCATGCCGCGACGCGCGCATCTCGGAGTCATGGCAAACATAGAAATGGCACTGAAAAGAGACAGAAGTGGGCAGCGCAATGCCAGTCATCTGAAGCGCATACACGCGCACATAATAAGTGGGCTGGATCGTAGCCAGCTGCTAGCATGATGGATACCCAATATTCACTTCTGTGACGACAGCCTCGAGCGGCACAGTTCTGTTTGTAAGAATGTGAGCGCAATGCTCTGTGTGCGAGAACTCGGTCGTCGTGCTCTCGATGCGCCAGCCTCGCTCGATGGCACGATGCATCATCTTCCAAGCTAGAGATGAGATCAGGATGGGAGGATACTGCGCGGAAAGCTGGACTCAAAACATACCAAACGTGCAATGCAAGACGTGATACTCTCTCGTTGCCCAGCAAGGTTCGTCCATCTCAGACAACGTCTTCTCATCGGGTATTCTCCTCGATGTTGGCATTCCGTCTGCATCGGCATAGAAGAAGTCGAATGGGACTTCTTTCTGGAACTGATAAGACAGCTTTTGATCGTAGCAGTCCCATGGCATCCAAGCTACATTCATTATATCGAAGACGCAGCCGGCAGCCTTCGCCTCCTCGGCAGAGTGCCCGCACGGTCTCTTCGGTCCCTGGGATGGGGTAAGTCCAAGGTCAGCAAATGTCTCAGACATGGGGTTGCTATGAGGTTATTGCTGTCTTACCAAATGTGGTCGCATGTAGGAAATCGACGAGGAAGTTGCCATATCAGCTGCCTTTATACTGAGCTGTTGCTCTTCCAGCGAAGCACTCATTTTCGAGCTTGCGCGAAATGCCGTGAGAGCAGACAATCCAAGCAATGGTAATGAAACCAGGGCGAATGCTGTAGCAACAACGCTCCACCACACTAGCCATCGGCGGACTTTGGATGAAGACAGGCGAATGTCAAATTCGCAAGATTGGCCTGCAACATGTCCATCTTCTTTGGATATTGGCTCATATGAGTATGCTGGTGGAATGCGTGGTTGAGAGCTCATGGTCGCGAGCTGAGGCTTGATTTGTGATGATCGTTCATTTGAAAATCTGACTCTTGGTTCCAATCTGTTCCGTACCATACCAGCCGCAAGCAGCATTCGGATCCTGTGCAAGTCTTGGCACTTCCGAAATCTTTCGGCATCGAATCTATTCTAGTTACAGCTCCGATGCTGATCAAGGTGGCCTAGAGAGCGCCAGATCGAGGCAACGCGGTCCGCTTCGAACGAATTCTGGAGCCATTGCAAGCACAATGGGCAAAGTGTGGATTGGCGCTGATGCAGAATATGACAACGAAAAAAATGTCACAACGTGGAGGCGAAAAGTAAGGCAGCAGTTTGCACTCGCTGTCATCATCTGCCTGCTTTGGCTTGCTTCATCCGCAGGGTTCGGGCACCTCCTCTCATTGTGGAATGCCGCGAAGCATGACGGATCAGGTACTTTAATTTGGTCGCAAACATTCGTCCTAGTTCTAACTGCACGCCTAGCATTCTGTCGAAGGACAGCAGGAGATACGGAATGGAACAAATGGGTACCAGAACCATTACTACCACGTTTGTCGCCTTCCCGTGCATTCGTGGAAACACGAGCTGATCCATGTCCACAGCATTGATCGCCAAATGATTGCAGCCGATTTTGAGTTCGGCAGGAGATTTGTTACATGGCTCGGAGGTCGGGATCAGGCTGGCTGATTGCGGTAGTAGCGTACGAGATACTGGATCTCAGTCAAGATTTGACAAGCCCCTTTGCGATTTACCTTGATACACCTAGGGATCTACAATCTTCTGTTCTGTTCTCGACTTCGCACCTCGTTGTCCAGCACACTATGCGGCCTTCACATCGAAGAGCGATCAGTTCACAATGCGCCATCGAGACCCAATGTATTACAGAGAAAGATGATCTGCCCAGCCCTCCACACAGTACTGACCGTCCGCTGTCGGTCAGCAGGCTCCTCATCCTCACATGTGGAGCTGGTGCTTTGCAGATGTTCTGGTCTACTGTGATGGCAAATTTACCTGTGAGTCTTTGTTCCCTTAGGCAACTGGCACACGTCTAAACTACGTCTCAACAGCCGTTCTTGCATGATCTGGGCATCTCTAAGTCTTTCGTTTCGATCATTCTGGTTTCTGGACCATTGTCGGGATGCATTGTGGCACCTATCGCAGGTCTTGTGAGCGATCGCTTGCGTTCCCGATGGGGTCGAAGAAGGCCCTTCATCCTGGCTGGCGCATTCATCACCGCCATAGCTTTGCTGATGCTGGCATGGCAAAGAGTCTTAATTCGCACAATAGCTTGCCCTGGCGGCAGCTGTGGCGACAATGAGCTACCTATCCGCCACCTTATTCAGGCTGGAGCAATATGGTGGACGATTGTAATGACAGTGTCGGTTCAGCCATTGCAAGCTGGCATCAGAAGCTTGATGATAGAACAGGCTCCAGCTCATGAACAGAACCGAGTGAGTGCCTGGGCGAGTCGGGTTGCGGGCCTAACAGGAATTGTCAGTCTCTATGCCAGCTCGGTGAACCTGCCTACGTTGCTGCACCTTGAGCAGATTGCAACTCAATTCCAGATATTGGCGTTCCTCAACTCTACGGTCCTTGGAACAACATCAGTTTTCATTTGTATTTGCATCGAAGAACCGGACACACGGCTTTCTGTACTCCCAGCGACCAACACAGATTCCGCAATTTCCGTCCTATTACTTCAGTTCCGGGAAAGCCTTCGATCCTTATCTGAACGTATCAAGAGCATATGCAAGGTGCAGTTCTGTGCCTGGTTCGCTTGGTTTTCTCTATTGTACGGAACAACTACATATATCCAGGAGCTACAAAAGCCTCAACGCGCAAGAGCGAGCGTGAATCCTGGAGATGGGGCACAGGCCGGCTCATTTGCCAGCCTGTGCTTCGCCGTGATAGGACTTGTGGCAAGCTTTGTCTTGCCCATGATACTGTCATGGCGCCTCAGGCTTCAGAGAAAGGCTCTTTCCAATTCTCACGACATTGTTGAAGAAGAGTCGAGACTGCTTCATCGGTGTCTAACGTGGTCACTGGGCTGGATCGCAGTTCTCTTGTTGGCTGCTCCAATGATGGATTCGCAGCTTGCTGGTACCATTCTTGTTGCATTGTGTGGCGTTTCCTGGGCTGTAAGTAACGCCAAATACAGTCTTAAAAAGTCTGTTGCTGACAGAGTGGCCAGATCAATCAATGGGTGCCGTTTGCAATTATTGGACAAGATGTCAAAATTGACCGATCCGCTGCGGAGCAGGCAAAAGACCAAACAGAGAGTCTTTCGAAAGCAGGAACGACGGTCGGTGTCTACGGCATCGCTGTTTCATTACCTCAAATCTTGGCCGGCTTGACCAACAGTGTCGTATACAGCATGGCAGAAACGATGGGTAGCTCAGCCCCGACGAGCTGGATTCTCACTTTGGGCGGCTGTGCTGCGCTGGGCGCCGTAGGTCTAGCCAAGAGACTTCTGTGATCGTAGATAAATGCAAACAGCGCGAGAACGAGAAAATCTGAGCAGGTCCAGGAGTAGAGAGCGACACGTCATTCTCTGAGACCTGGCAAGTATTCGGACAGCTATTCCGATGGAGCGAAGCACATCACTTGGGCGGCTGAGAATCAGTTGCAAGTACCAACGAAGCCCCAAGGAGAAGATTCTAAGTCTCGTTCGTGGGATTGTGGAGAAGCTACACCATGTGCTTTACCAGTCCTGCAAGAGAACAGCGATTATGACCTTCTCTCCTTTGAAACAGCATCTCCAAGCCTGTAAGGGCCATGGCCAGCCTCATTTCCAGCCGCGCCATCAGTTGCTCATACCGTGGCTGGATCTTCGACATTGCTTCTCGACAACACGAGACTGTCTGATGCACCAACATGGCACAGAGTGCGTCCACGTGAAGATCACTCTCGGTCAGCGAATCTATGTACCCGTTGCAAAGCTCAACGGAGGAGCGACATGCGCGCAGCCAGCCCGAGATGTCTTGAACCCAGCGTGATTCGTTCAGGTTGCTGCGAATGCTTTCAATGTCGCCGGAGATTTTCAGTCCACGAGCTACGAAACCCGCGCTGGAGCTCAGAGCGGTGAAGGTCATTGAGCGATCTCTTTGCCCATTGGACATTGGTCGATGGTGCTTGTGCATATCTCCACGCAAAGCAGCACTGAGGTCTCGAGAAGCAACCGATATTGCGACAATCTTGGTCAGATCTGTAGTGTCTTGACCAGAATCACTCCAAATTGAACCACATCGCTTGGGAGATGACTGATGGTCGGCATGAATGGGCCGGCTAAGGTGTGGGAGTTTTATTGCTTGACGTTTCGAACCAGCAGGTAGTGGACTGAAATCTGGCGTGGCTCCATCAGAAGATGACTTTCTTTTCACGCCTCGTGGACCTGAACAGGCTGACACAGAGCTTCGTTTCTGATGTTGGTCTTGGCACGAATATCGTCGGCACTGGGACTGCTGATGAGACGGCGATGGTCCCTGTTGAATGTTCAGGTCAAGCTCATCAACATTGGAAAGTGGATTCTGTCAAGGTCAGAGCAAGAAACCTTACCCGAATGAAACACATACCTGCCTGCAACATCTTGCTACCAGAGACCTTTCCAGTACGACCCAAGAAGAATCTGCCAGTCAATGCATTCAACCAATGCAATACCTAAGCTCCATCATACTGAGAACTTCCGGAGCTCTACAAATCACCTGATGTACTCTTTCGTCCGGAATTGACCTTCGTATATGGCACAACAACACGTGATATTCGGACATTCTTACCTGGGACAGCAATGCAAGAATGCTCCGGAGCTGAGACACGTCACTTGACTGTAGCAAGATCTCTGATGGCGCAAGTGCCCAGCGCTTTGGTCTTTACCAGCTGTCCCAGGCCCGTTGATTCGACTCAAAAGCATTCCGATGTATTCGCTCAAACAAACGCTTCATTCTTATCAGCAACTTTTATCAAGCCCAGAACCAGAGCTAGGGACAAAATGCGATCGAGAATCGACACTTCCTCATGATCAGTGCTCAAGAGGACAGCAGCGAGCGCGCTGGCAGACCCTTGCTCACATAACCCTGACTGCTGCGTTGGCAATTGGGCTGGCGGTGTCTCTGGCATGCGGCCACGATCGGTTTCCAAGTAGTTATCGTATATATGGTAAGTCTGCACAGCTCCAGACGATGCATCCGTTGCACTTGCTGATAAGCCGATCTTCTCGTGTCAAGGCACGTACGAGCACGGCTTCAAGACTGATCTCCACTCTCTCAAGCCAACGATCTCGTTAACGAACAAGAAGTTTTACGGCGGCGTTCATCTGGATCCAAATGGAACATACTGGCTCACCCAGGATCCTAATGGCCCGAGGTTCGTAGGTGCACCAAGTGAGGAGGTAGACCAAGCCTGGGAGCATGAGTTGCTGCGGAAACGATATTTCGGTCTGACTGCCGATGAAACCAATGACCAATTTGGAGATGAATTCGGCGCCAAACAGGATTGGATCTTCGACATGTTCTGGGTATCGCCAAGCACGTACCACAATCTCCACTGCTTGAACTACCTCCGCAAGTCTCTTTCACCAGAGCATTATGGAATCGAAGACACGCCAGCAGCGCCATTTGTGATGTCGCATCGGATGCATCTCGATCACTGCATTGAGCAGATTCGACAGTCGTTGATGTGTTCGCTCGACTTGACTCCCATACCGAGACCGTGGATTCCAGCTGGAGAGATCTACCATGCAGATCTTGATCGCTGGCATACCTGCAGGTCGTGGGATGCGGTACGCGACCAAATCGATTGGCAGAATCGAAACTTCGTGAACGAGGATTTTGACAACGCTACAGCGGTTTGGAAGAAACATATTTCCAGGTGAACTTCTGTAGTTAACGATTAAACTTCACAGCTCATATTGAATCTCGTGCCAGTCATTCCAATTCATTCTCGCAATTGACGAGACAGCTCAGTAACATAATCCTTCTCGGCTGACAAGACAGCTTTTAAGACACATAGCTTCGCATCCGACTCCAAGATTTCTCTCTCTTCGATGGTGATGGGAAGCCCCACGCATCTCTCGTAGCTGCACCAGAAGTCGAGCTCGCGATAGCAACTGACGACCTGTTGCACGATGAGGCGAAGTGCGGAAGAGAGCACACCTCCTGCGTCGAAGTCTTCTCCATGGTCTGTTCGCTTGACACATACTCCGCAGGACAGATAGTCTCGAATCAAGGTCACTGCTTGACGTGCATTTCGAAGCGTAGAATCCAGGGAGCTGATGCGTGCGTTCTTACTGATATGGTGCAGTTTCGGGATCCATTCGAAGATGAAAGAGCAGCACGAGCAAGGTGGCGTATCTCCCGGATCCACATGCCGGTGAGCTGAGATCTCGTTTTGACCTGGGTCCGAAGGAGACAGAGAAGAGACGCTATCCCTGACATCCGAAAAACCCTTGAGTGCAGGTTGATTGAACTCGATGACGGCATCCAGGTCGAATAACGACGGCGCTGCATCTTCTCCCATCTGAACTTCTTTGGGCGTGTCCAAAGCCCAAGGGTCTTCAAGCCAAGGCACATCTTCCATGTTCATATCAATAGCAGAGTCTGCCATCCAAAGTTCCTCGTCGGCGGAAACGTCCCCATAGTTCGGCTCATAACTTAAGACGTCCAAAGCATCGTCCTCCGCGTGACCATTGTTGGTGTGGACAAGCTCCGTGATCGGGGCTGAGCTTGTTTGCGATTGTGTTGGAAGATCAGAGTGAGTAACGGGCGTAGGAGTGGATTTCTTAGGCCGACCCGGTTGCTCGATTGTACTGATCGAGGCTGATATCTGCCTTTGAGATTGAGGATGGGACTTGCTACGTGAGTGTTGCTTTTTGGTCCTTCTTCCTAGCTTGCCGAAGCTGTAGGTGCAGGACCCGCCTGCTTTTGAACAACGGTCACACGCAGGTCTTGCTCCATTGCAGCGCACCTGTGGCTATGATTAGTATGGCATTGATTTGGTTTGAACATGGCGCCCGCACCTTGCATCGATAGCATTGGTCACCTAGGCAAAAAAGCGATCAGCATTCTGACATCCAATGGTGGCAACATGGACTCACATGCGCTTGGCATTGTACCACGAGTAGACTCGCGAGCTCCCATGTCTTGACCAGCCATCGTGCGTTGTGTCTTCAGAGTCACGCATCGTGTCATGGGAACCTGTCATGCCTTTAATCTTTTGCCATGATCCAGCGTGGCCATCAGAACGCTTCCCTGAGAGCGCCCAAGGACGCACTCTTCAGCTTCATGGGCCTATATGCAACTTGCAGATCGATCACGACAGCTCGGCCACCGAAGGTTACCCAAACTACCTCGTTGATGTTGATACTGCTTCGATCGAATAGACCAGAAAGCTCACCGCTCGTGTCCCATGTCAATGTCATCATGCTTGCTCGCTCGTGATGACCAGCTTCGACCTGCTCACTGGACTGCTGGCAGGAGATTTATCGGTATGCCCGAGCAAGAACCAGGCGCGCTCATGAGAGGCAAGAGGCCTTGCAGTTCCCCAGCACAAAAGATCCTCGCGGCGTCCAAGGCGGTGTCAATCGATAACGGAAAGCCTTGGACTCCAGGGGAGAGGCTGAGCTTCGCGTAAGCAACTGGATATCAACACTTGGTGTCAGGTCGACGCATCTCCTGGTGCAGAAAACCCGACATCGGGCCGGACCATTCTTGCACAAAGTTTGTCTCCTCTCCTCTACTTCCTACCCTCCTGGTATCTCCCGGCTATTCCATTCACATTCACTCCTGGTATCACCCATTCCAGCTCTTCATGCCTTGCCTCAAGTCCTGCATATCTTGCAAAGTCTCTTCGATAAGTCGACGCTGGTAAGCCTGAACTGCACTATCGATTCGCTTGGCCTGCTTGACTCCATTGGCTTCAAATGCTTGTCCCAACTTCGGGAGAACAGCGCGCAGATTCTCAAGCTCAACCAGCGCCAGGGCGGCCTTGAGCTTTCGGTCCAATGGGACACGAGTCTCATAGTCGCCGATCTTCACCTTGATTGTTCTCCCGGCAGTCGGACAGTCCCTGGTATTTGCTTCAAGCAATTGATCCTCCATCCTCGGATCCAGGCCGAGCTTGAGGCAAGAGGTGGCTTGCCGTGCTATGATGGTGTACAGAGTAGCCTGCACCGGGTCGTTGCAAAGTCTACAGCTGCTGTATTGCTGTATCACGCGTATGGCCTCTCTGATGAGCTCTATTAGCTCCGGATATGCTTCGATGCTCCAGCTATCTGTGGTGGAGGATGACTTGTTAAGCATTGCAGACACTTCCAGAGCAGCTGCAAAACATGGACAAGGCCCCATGGTTTGGAGTAATCAGACGTGTTCTGCCAGGAAGGAGGATTGTTGTTTCGCACATTCAAACAAGAAAGAGACAGGCACGGCGGCTGGCAATTTATTGCCTGCGCTTACGGCTACAGCTACTGAGAAATCATTCCGCGCACTACCCGAAATGTGTAGCGTGGAAACTGAAATGCTGGTGCAAAGGCTTCAAACAGGAGCCGAATCCGCCGACTAATGACGAAGCTGGCAAGGCCCCTTCTCGCCATACCATCCACCGCAGTTTTCCCAGATGCTTGAATCACTAGATAAGTGATTCAATGCTTGGCTCTCTCTTGATCAGACTCTCGATTGAAGCCTCTGGCTCACGCTTGATCAAGCTCTCGATCGAAGCCTCCGGCTCGCGTTTGATCAAGGACTCGATGGACGGCTCACGCTTGATCAGAGACTCAATTGAAGCATCCCGCTTGATCAAGGACTCAATGCTTCGCTCTTGCTGCTCCATCCTCTTGATCAAGCTTTCAATGCTTGGCTCTGCCGATCGCTTGATCAAGCTCTCAATCGAAGCGTCACGCTTGATCAAAGATTCGATGCTGGCCTCCGCTGCGGCCACACGCTTGATCAGAGATTCGATGGAACGAGTGTCGTACTCATGGGCTTGCATCAATTAGTCGGATTATTCATTGAGCTTAGGGAATTTGCGTACGTTGAGCGGCTGGGGCGGCCGAGACACCGAGTGCCGATACGGCAGCAAGTACGAGGGCGGAGAGCCTCATGTTGGCGGTGTTGGCTTGGTAAAGATCGGGGTGTTCAATGTCTGAGCGTGATGATCAGCCTCGGTGAGTGGCTCCAACTTGTTGTAGGCCCTATATGTGGGTCTTTGCGACTCATTGTCTTTTCCGAGATCACATCGGGCAGTATAAGTCGGAGCTCCGCAAGGTCTTACACATGGCGGAGATGACAGTATAAGGAGAGTCACCGGAGGACAGAATCGAGCCTCCAGACCGAGAAAGGCTTGCGAAGCTTCAAATTTCCAAAGGATTCGGAGCTTCCAAGCGCTGATTCGAATCGCCGAAGCCTCTCGATGGCTGATCATGCCACATTTGAGTCACGAGAAACGACACAGTGATCAGATCAAGTTTCAATTGAATCTCACATAATCATGTGGCTGTTCAAGCAACAGTGAGAGCTCTTCAGCTCAGTGACAACTTCGATCTCTTCTACACGATCATTGACCATTATACTCCCGAATGCTCCTCTAAACATCTAGCTAACTTCTGACACCCCCGATCAACATAGCTTGTCCACAATGCAGCCAGTAGTAGCACAAGCGGAGTGAGTGCGATGAATGCTAGAGCGAACCCCAAATTCTTCCCCCAATAAGTTCCATTGCCCGTAATGTGATCTCTCACAAAAGGAACAAGCGTCCAGCCATAAGAAGCTAAGATCGGAATATGAACAATATACAGACCATAGCTGATGTGCCCAAGCCAACGCATCACGCCAGAGCCAAAGATACATTGCAGTGACGGAGAGTAGCCGCAGGTGAAGAGTAGAAGAGCCGCACCGAACGACTGCCATACTCTGTGGTTGTCATCCATCGCGGCCAAGACATGGTAAAGAGGATTCGTCCAAGCTTCGTGATCAGGATAGGACAGAAGCAGCAGCGCCATCAGTGCCAGCGCCGTGGAGATGCAAATCCGAACGGCTTTGCGGATCCCATGATCAGCTCCATTCCCTTCATCATGCCGCTTGTAGTCGGCAATATCGTCATATGGCCCCGGCCGCCTTTGGCCGGTAATGCGTTCTGCAACGAGGGCACCGGCAAAAAACAACATCAAGTCCCATCTGAATATGACTAGAGAGAATGCTGCCATACCAGCCCACGTGAGCTGGCGTATTAGGCTTCGGATGCCGACCAGTCCAGCAAGACAAACGTACAAAGCCATAGAAGCGTAGAACTCAATAGGAATAGTCCAAAGCTGACTCGCATAAATCGAAGAAGTCGATCCAGGCAAGGGACCCATCCAAATTTCCGGATAATAAAGCTTCGCAAACAGATATCGCTCCCAATCCCAAAGCTGTGCCCAAAAAGAAGATAGATGAGGAGGACGGTCGAGGACCATATGTCTCCTCCCATGGATCTCGAGAATTGAGTACGGATGTTCATAAAGACCCATCTGGGTCAGCAGTAAGACTAGAAATGTCGCAATGGTGGTAGGCGCGAAGAGGCGAACGCCACGTCGGAATATCGAGCTTGATATCGATGCATAAGCGGTGTCAGTCTGTCCAGATTTTGCAAGCTTAAGAGCTTTTAGGGAAAGTGCGCAGCCTGAGACGACAAAGAATATCGATACCATGGGAGTTCCGCTGTAAAGAAGGCGGATGATGGGTAGTTGCCATAATGATGTGGCGTTTGGTGATCCGTATGCTACAAGCATTCCGTTCTGGGAGGGCAAAGAGAAGTGCTCGATGTAGACGACGAAAGCTGCGAGTCCGCGTAGGCCATCGAGCCAGGCAATGTCCTGCTGGGACGGTCGCGGTTTAGCATCTCGAGCGGTCTGATGCTGAAAGAACCCTGACAATCCGGCTTTTCTGCGTAGGACGGTGTACCAAGGGTCTTTGCTATCTATTGAAGCATCCTTCTGCTCCAAGACATCTGCTGATGTTTTTGCCAATGGTATGTATTGGTGTCCAGATTTTGCTGATTGAAGCTTCTGGTACAGGGCCTGGACAAGGTTCATCTCGACTCGTTATTGTTAAATGAGGTCGTGAAGGTGTGCCGCTCGTCAAGTGACTTACCCGCGATGGCACAATACCGTGCTGCGCCTGAGGTATGAGGCAGAGCACTGTGAACGGATCACAGTTCGACGCTACCATTCGTTAGACCTTTGGTGTGCCAGGAGGCATACTCCAGCTCCGAAGCCTGCACGTACGGACGAGCCATCCGGAAGTTGGGCCCTGTACACGTGCGGCGCTCTTTCCGAACATCATTACTATAGCCATTGTGCAAATCTTGAAGAGCTACTATCACCGACTAGCCTTGAGTTCTAACTTACCACCATCTTTTTGGTTATTCTCCTCCAGAGCAGCAACATGAGCCAAGAGAAGAAACCACTTACAGAAGATTGGAGCGCGTCTTCCTCTACCACAGACGTCGAGGATGTAAATTTCGAATTCGAAAAACATGATGCTCGCCCTGCACAGAAGAAGAGACTTCTCTTAAGGTCACCATTCTTCTTCATGGTCGACTTTGCCGTCCTGGCCTTGGCCGTGTATGCCTTGGCGAGCAGAACGAGGCCAGATCACCACTTGCCTTGGCAAGGAGACATCACGGGCTACACTCCAGTCTTCGATTCTGAAATCGTGATATTCGAGCCACATCCAGAATTTATCTCAAATCATACATCTCTGGAGTCACTCAAAGAAGCGAGAAAGTTCTGGGAGCAGTCAATACCTCCGGGACAAGGCTTCATTACCATTGACCCAGAGAAAGCGAAAGACTACGACTTGCCGCGTCTGATGCCAAACCACGTTGGAGGCTACAGTTTGGGCACATCGATCATTCACAGCCTGCATTGTTTGGTGAGTGAAGCAGATTTGGGGAAGGGATATGGCTAACCTTCGTGCAGTATGCTATCATGGCGGAGTATGATGCCCTAGCTTTAGGCCAGAGGAGTCCATTTACTCACGATATGCACCATATCAACCATTGCTTCGACTACGTCAGGCAAAGTCTGATGTGTGGTGGCGACACAGCCTTGGGAGGCTGGGATATTGAACTCAATGGCCAGGTGGGCAGTACGCAGATGAATGTTCCGCATGTGTGCAAGAATTTTGGTAAGTTGTGCAACAGTCTGTTTCGCATGAGAGGCACATTCGCTGACGGTTGTTGTGCTCGACATTCAGGCCAAATCTACGATTGGCTCGATGGTACGAGGCACACAGATCAATGGCAATTTGGCGAGGAAGAGCCAGACGCACGGCCGCCGACATGAGATTGTCTTCTGGTGAATGCAGTAATTGGAATAGCAGCAGCCAAATGCAAAGTGAAGCGCACGCCCGGAGAGATCAGAGCTGGGCTCGGTTTGAGAACAGTTCGACGAATTGATCTTCCACAATCGATTTCATGCCAGTAGTACCAGCCAGTCTCAGACTGCAGATCAGCTCAAGCATGCGTACTGCTCGTGGCTTGCCGATCTTTGGTAGCCTGCGAGAATTCGTATAGTCCGTATCGTAGTCCAAGTCTTGCAACCAAAAGACGCGAGCTGTTATCGGTCCGCAAAGAGAATCCCGAAACCTGCATGTAAAAATTCAAACCTCCGACTAAAGGTCGCCTCAGCGCACGAGGAGAACGTGGATGCGTTGTTCCGGTCATCAACAAGATAGTAGAAGCTTCTGTCGCAAAGCTTGAGATGCCCGGTCCTAAGTAGGGTGACTACCATGTCGCCGAAAATTGTGACTACTTCCGAAGCAACGTCGTCAATCTGTTTGTGAAGCCTCACGCCAGGGGTCTTTCATCCCGTTACCATCCCAACCCAGGCTGTAGACATGATCACTATTGCTGAGAGCGATCAAGACATCGACTACCTCGGAATGGAGCTCAATGACAGCGAGCTTGACATCAAAGCTCTCACCGAGCGCGTGGAGGCACAAGCTATGTTGGACGCACTTCCCTGTGAAGACACAGTTCACGTGCGCATACATGGACGGCGCACAGCCGCCAGCCAGTGGTGCATTGTCGCGCTTTTCTTTGGTTCCTCCGTACTGGCCATCATGACATTGCTCCTTCTGCCCCGGTCTTCGGCGTCTTCAATCAGCAATGGCGCGATACTAGATCGCGGCAAAAGCCAAACGTAGGCACGAGAACGAGGCTGCTTTTCCGATCCTATGTCTTTCTCGGGGCTACCGCTAGTATGCCATGATCCTGATCTTACGGCCGAAGTCGCATCTCTGCAACCGTGGTCGTGGTATGCAGCGCCCGGCTATCCTACCAAAACCGAAGAAGGCGTCGACTGCTGTGGACATGGGTGCTTGCCGCGCATGCAGGAGATGAAAGCCGTATCCAATGCCAGCGTCGGAGCACGATGTGCTGTTTGTGACGCGAGAATGCCATCTGTGGCATAGCGCGTTCATGTGGAGGCGATATCAGCGGGCTGTTGTTCGAGGCTGACCCGTGGTGGCACATACTGAACACTGCTCAAGAATGCTTGCAATCGTGGGCCCGTGGGGGTGTCGTCGGACGTGGATACGGTAGCTGCAGTGAAGTTTCCCAGCTCTATGTCCTTCGGGCGCAGTGGTGATCTGGGACGACTACGCAGCGCCCAGAGAGTACTGGACAAAGTGGAATAGGGACTCGGGGATAGGCCCGGTAGATGAGCGAAAGGCTCAGCTCCCCCTCTGCATAGCATCGGGGGTCCATTAGACCTGAGTTGAGCTGATACAGACGTTCTCGTGGTGGCCCAGTTGCTTCGTGGACAGACCAAAGGTTGTTGTCGCCGTCAATTGACCTGACTTCGACGCGTCGGTGATGGTGGTGGTGGTGGTGTGGTTGGGCAAGAAATGGCGCTCTTGGCAAGGACCGTCGCTTAGAAAGAGCATCCTCCTTTTGAACACCAAAATTTGTCGAGATTTGTTCTCCATTTGCTCTGCTCCGCTTGAAAGCAGATACAGATGTTGAAGAACGCCATATCTCAACGGCCTCGCCATATGTCATCGCTGATGAAGTGATCTCAGGTGAAGACCACCGATAGGATCGAGCACATCATTGACCCCAACCTTGTCCTGCATCAAATTGCAAATCCCAAGACACATGTAGCAAGTTGGGCATACTCTCATCTTATACATGAATTTCATTGTCGAAAACGAAGCGACGCCATCTTGCAAACGGATTGACATGCCAAGCAGTGGAAGCCAGGAACGGGAACGGAGTTTCGCTGTGCACCGGTATATCAAGATCATGCCTCCTTGACCTGATCACGGACAACGAATAGAGCTACGTGGACTAATGCAGACCGAAAGCTGTCTAGCAATACTTGAATGCTGAATGCTGTGCTACAATTCTAGCATGAAATTGCCTTGTGCTGGCTCATTCACTTACAGTACGACCGGAGTTAAAGTGGCATGGCTTTGTCACCAAACCATACGGGCACAGGAACTTCAACGACCGTTCACCGTTGTGGTGGTATGTCGAACTTGATATAAGAATGATCATGGACTTGCTCTCGAACGGCAAAAAGACACGTCGATCAAGTATACCTTCCACCTCAACAGACCATCATGTCTGACGTGCTCCAGAACATCGCCTTCATTGGCGCGACCGGAAACTTGGGACGACACGCTTTGAAAGCTCTGATAGACCAACACAAGCAGAACATCACCTTGATCTCCAGATCAAAGCCCAAAGACATCCCGACCTCGGACAAGATCAGGATTCTGGTCGGCCAGTATGACGACGAAGCCTTCACGCAGCAGGCTCTAGCTGGGCAGGATCTGCTCATCATCATGCTCGCATTCACCGCCCTGGAACTTCAGGACAATCTTGTAGAAGCAGCTGCGCGTGCTGGAGTCAAGTATTTCATGCCATCTACGTATGGTATGGATATGAGCGATCCAAAGCTTTACAAGACCATGCCTTTGGCCAAGAAGTCTGCTGCTGTGAACGATAAGATCAACCAGCTGGGAATGAAACACTTTGGGGTCGTTACGAATCTATGGAGTGACTACGTGAGTCTCTAATGGATTGCAAGCTTGAAACTGGCTGACGATTGTAGTCCATCGAGTTTGGCTTAGCAGGCTTTGACGTGGAAAAGAGACAAGCTACGGTGTACTCGGACAGTGGCCGCTTTTGTACCTCCTCGTTGGCGCAAGTCGGTCGAGGCATCGCAGCGATGCTAGCCTTGCCGAAAACCACATTTGATGAGCGTTTCGCCGACAACCGCCTCTATATCACGTCTTTCCACATCACTCATCCGGAATGGTTCGATGCAATCTTGAAAGCCACCGGGACTACAGAGGCTCGATGGAAGGTCGAGCGCAAGTCAACTGACGTGCTTCTGGAAGATGGCAGTGCGGCGCTTGCCAAAGTCGATCATTCTGGCATGTCCAATCTCATTTACTACTGTACTTTCAAGAAGGATCTGGGAGGTGACTACGCTGATCATCTGGATAATGAACTGCTTGGACTGCCAAAGGAAGATATTGTGGATGTGATTCGTACGCAGCTGGCGAGGCCCAGGCAGGAGAGACATGAATTTGTGTAATCAAAGAATGAGTTCCACGACCCTTTTCTTTCCACACGTGAAACGCAGTGAATGAACTAGGCTGTCACCTATAGCTGTCCTTACCTTTTGACTTACACAATACTTTCCTTCAAGTTTACAATCGAAGAGCACGCTGACCAGATGCACATCGAACACTCACCTACAGACAACGATGCTGGAAGCGCGACATATGGTTTTTGAGACCACATCAGTTGACAGCTTGGCCGGCCTCGCCAATCATGGCGCTGACGAGCTATAGAATCAATGAGTTCAGCAGCGAACCTGTTACAATCATCGCTGGTACAGATACCGAGGTGACAAAGAAATACACGATGCCAAAGGACATTCTCGTCCAGGCCTCGCAGTTGTTCAAAGCTGCCCTTCGAGACAATCGAATCGCTTCCGCGAGCGCACCGCGCTCGTCGTCGGTCTTGCAGCATCACCACCTGCCGTGAAAACGCTCCTATACTTTATCCACGCGCTCCGACTCGACTACGACAACGAGGACGACATGGAGGACGAAGGAATGCGGAATGAGTTGCAAGTAGCATTCGAGATTTGAATGACAGGGCATGACATCTTCTTCCGAAGCTTCAGGATACCGCCATGAGTCGCATATGCGCTTCAGCCAGCTAGACATCGACATGTGATGTGAATTCTTGGCAAAATGCTTTCGGTAATTGCCATAGACGACCAAAACCAGGATGGTCTGTGCGGTAAACCTTGTCAGCCCACCTACTAGCGCCGGGCATGTGAAGCCCACGCCAGTTGACCAACACACACTATTCCTGTCTTTCACTTTGCTATATAATTATGCGCAGATAGCAGGAAATACAGCCAATGCGGCATGTCAAGCTCGTCACCTGACCGACCAGCCAATGCGCCCGCCATAGCGTCTTCCAGCAGGACGTCGCCACTCCACGACGACGACACCTCCGACGATGGACTCGAGCTTCACGATGAGGAACCCGATCTGCAGGCTGAGCAGCCTATGCATAACAATGGCGGGCTAGACGGAGGCACAACATTCAAGCGCAAAGCGAAACCAACAAATCCATCTTTCGTCTCACGCTTCCTATCCTCACCCTTCAGGCGCAGCCGACCGACCGCGCCCGACCCTAATACCGCATCTCCACCTCGCCGAAATGGGCGCGCTGGTATCGCGACCTCGAACACGATTCTCTCCCACCTTAATACAGCCGCTGACGCCGGCACGAATCTGAACGAACCAAAGGATCCCAGCACTTTGGACTGGTACGTAGAAGGACCAGGCAGAAGAGTAGGCTACGACAATCTCACCGCCATAGACTGGATCTTCGAGTATGGGAAAGAGCGCACGAGATTGCGACAATTGCAGGCGAATAGCCCCGGTCTGTTAGGACAACTACGCATTCTGGGCGATTCTGCTCAGATATGGCTGATCTTGGTCGCGACCGGAATCGCGGTTGGTGGAATTGCAGCAGGCATAGATGTCGCGAGTGATTGGCTGGGAGACATGAAGACTGGATTGTGCAGTAATGTGGAGAATGGAGGCGCATTCTACCTGAACAAGGTGTTCTGCTGCTGGGGCATTGACAGCTATGCTCAATGTCCGGACTGGCGCACCTGGAGTGCCATGATGCGCGTCATGAACCAAGGAGGCAGCTACATTATTGAGTATATCATGTTCGTGCTGTTCTCTGTACTGTTCGCGAGCATGGCCAGCTTGCTCGTCAACCGATACTCGGTGTATGCGAAGCAGAGCGGCATACCAGAGATCAAGACTTTGCTGGGAGGCTTTGTCATTCGTCGCTTTCTTGGAGGCTGGACTCTCGTTGTCAAAACACTCGGACTGTGCGTGGCAGTGGCAAGTGGGATGTGGTTGGGCAAGGAAGGGCCCTTGGTACACGTGGCGTGCTGCTGTGCCAATGTGTTTATGAAATTGTTCCATGGCATCAATGGCAATGAAGCACGAAAGAGAGAAACGCTATCGGCAGCTGCAGCTTCCGGGATTTCTGTTGCTTTCGGTGCACCACTCGGGGGCGTGCTGTTCAGTCTGGAGTCGCTGAGTTACTACTTTCCGGACAAGACCATGTGGGCATCGTTCGTCTGCGCTATGGTTGCCGCTTTCACATTGCAGGCTTTCGATCCCTTCAGAACGGGCCAGCTTGTGTTGTATCAAGTCACCTATCACAGCGGATGGCATGCCTTCGAACTGCTCCCGTTCGCAATCATCGGCATCATTGGCGGCCTTTATGGCTCTATGTTCATCAAACTGAACATGAAAGTCGCTGCGTGGAGGACGTCCAAAAGGAACCCTCTCTTGAAGAAGCCTGTGGTCGAAGTAATCGTGGTTGCGCTCGTCACAGCTCTGATCAGTTTTCCGGTCACTTTCCTACGCGCACAAAGCAGCGAGCTAGTGGAACACCTCTTTGCCGAGTGCAGAGACATTCAAGACGACTATCTTGGACTATGTAAGGATGGCGCTGCTAACACCGGCGTCATCTTCATATTGCTAGTCTCCAGTCTCATTGGTTTCGTCCTCGCAACCATCACATTTGGCCTCCAGATACCAGCAGGCATCCTCCTTCCGTCAATGACAGTGGGAGCCCTCTATGGCCGTGTCGTTGGGCTCATCGTCGAAGTCTGGCAAAAAGATCACCCTAGCTTCATCGTCTTTGCCGCCTGCGAGCCCGACATCCCCTGCGTCACACCAGGCACATATGCCGTCGTCGGAGCCGCATCAGCCCTCGCAGGCGCAACACGAATGACAGTCTCCATCGTGGTCATCATGTTCGAATTGACAGGCGCTCTCACCTACGTCTTACCAATCATGGTCGCAGTCATGCTCTCGAAATGGGTTGGCGATGCCTTTGGCAAAAGGGGAATCTACGAATCCTGGATCCACTTCCAAGGCTACCCATTCCTCGACAACAAAGACGACACACCAGTCCCGGACATTCCCGTCTCACAAATCATGACCAGATTCGACGATCTCGTCTGCATCACCGCCGCGGACCACACAATCGAGACTTTGCGAGAACTTCTCGGAGATCATAGATTCCGAGGGTTTCCTGTTGTGAACGATACCAGAGAAGCTATACTGCTAGGCTACATTTCACGAACAGAGCTGCAATATGCTCTAGATTCTGCTGCGGCGCCAGGTCGCGCCATGCCTCCTAGCACGGGATGCTATTTCTCTCATCAACTCCTCGCGGATCCTACAGTCACACTGGACTTGAGACCTTGGATGGACCAGACACCGATCACGATGCGAAGCAACACATCTCTTCAGCTCACGAATGAAATGTTCCAGAAGCTGGGCTTGCGATACGTGATTTTTGTCGATCGAGGTGCTCTCGCAGGGCTGCTCACGAAGAAAGATCTTTATTATGTGCTCAATGCCGGCGAGGAAGCTAGATTAGGCAGCGGAGCAGGTGTTCTTCGTGAAGAAGATGAGAGAAGGGAGGACCAGGCTGGTTTGCTGGGTCATAGTCGGAGTAGTAGTTGGAATGATGATGAGACGAATTGGCCTGATAGATGAGATGGGTAGATAGCTGGAATACCATTATTGCGTGCTTATGGCCTCCAAGAGGTTTCGATCCATGCCTCTTCAGTCACTTGAGCCTGAGCGATGAACTCTCCAACGCCGGTCTCGCCAGTATTTTGCGTGACCAAACTTGGACTGCTTCGCTTCGCATGACTCGTGTCAGGCACGAAACCCGGCCACACAATATCTACCCTTGCGACTTCTCAATAGAGCAATGGCTCCCACAGCCCCAGCGTCAGGTGACTCGGTCGATGGAGCTGTAGTAATCTGAGCAGAGGATCGCTGATCGCTGGCGACTGCCAGACGACATACTTCAGGACAAGGGTCAAGGTCCTGCCTCGGTCGTAGACTGCGGTGAAGTGTCTCACAGCTGTGGTAAGGATATGATTGGATCGACCGTTTGTCAAGATCCAGGTAGGTTTGGTAGACGGGCGTGAGCAATTGTGTCGAAAGTGACGCATCATGTGCTCTTGTCATCGGAACTTATCAGTGGACCGTAGATCGACTTCGTGACCTTTCGTGCAGCTGCAGACGAGGCGTGGCGACAGCCTCCCATGCTGGCTGTTGTGGGTTGGGAGAGCTGTTGATCAGTGCGATATGGGTGCCAGGTGTCAAGGTTGCTGCAGAAAGCAGACAATGCTCGACTCTTTTGTCAATGCCTAGTCGATCAAAAGGCCATCCGAGTCACGCATGTGAGAAAGGCTGTCGATCAGAAAGGCTGTCAACACGGTGAACGTGGCGCACTCGGTACGGTGGCCAGTGGCGTGGTCGAACTGCGGAGCTGTCCTGATTCGATATACGAAGTGCTTCCAGCCACGATTGAGAAGGACTGGATCCTGGGTGGACTACAGGCCTGCATCAGAATGCCACCTGCGCTAGAGCGCTTCCAGTGTGCATTTGATACTCCGTGGTCAAATTTGGCGCTCGCGATGGCGGCTGACGATATCCGAGGATCCTCCGAGCATGCCCTTGACCCACGGATGTGTCAGTAGTGCTCGGAGTTTTACTCGTAAACATGAGCTTGGAAGGAACATATCGTCAGGGAGGCGAGAAGTTACTGTCAACCAGGAATGCTGCTGTATTTTTCCCTGGCTGTCATCCATGTCAGGACACTCAGGAAGTGGGGGCATTGTTTCGAGTTCTCGTTCTGGTAAGTCGGCTTCGGCATTGGCAGCGCGTCAATTGTGCTTGTCATTTCCGAGACACAATTGACTATGAGGCTGGGTTGTAGCCCGGATGATGCCTGCAAAACACATGCGCTGGTGTCATGCGGGTAAATGACTTTGCTCTGTTGATTTGCGTTGGACAAGCAGGCATATGCAGGTTGCGAGATGGATGGCGGATATTGTTCCCCGGACCAGTTTTGCTGCTACTTCCAAGGTCGGAGAGTCCGTTGAGCACATGGGGAGCCACAGGTAGCGATTCGAGTGCGATTCGGGATCGGTGGAGGCAGTGGAATCGTCGTGGTTCAAGTGGCACCGCTCAGCAGGTGTCCATCCAGCGAATAGTCATTGCACCATTGTTCCATGGTAGGCAAGTGAACTGCTGGCCAGGGCCCATATGGCCGTGGCGACTTCGCAGTCCCTCCGGCCAGTGCGTTGCTTTGCAGGTTATTTGCATAACACTGACTTTGCGTATCAACACTGCCATATTTGCTGTGAAGCTGATCGGGTTGTGACGCGATTCGTGCAGCGACACTAAGGGGGATCATTGACCGCTTTCCGCATCAATATGCCGCACGGCAGCCGTCGACATACATACTGCGCTTCCGGCAGGCAGTCGAAGTGCTGATCATGTTGGTGTCGCTCTCCCAGAGTAGCGTAGGCTCTCGAAGCGAAGGGGCGCATCTGCAGGTGGAAAGCGAATCGCCATTGCCCAGCGTAGGCTGCATCTTGAGTCAGCATGTGCGAAAACCATGTGGATCGGCATTTTCTACGAAGGGCCACACCCATCAAGTAAGGATTTGACGCTGGTCTCTGAGGATGCGTGGAAAGTAAGTGGACTGTCGTGTCATGTATAGAGAGGCGTTGTGACAGGCGAAAACGAAAATAGAGCGCGCTAAGGTTTCGGTAGAAGTAGCCGCGATCCGTGCATTGTGGCTGGCCCCGATGTGGCGCTCTGCCGTCAATAACCTTTTTCTGCATGCCAACGACATCCTATCATCGACAACATCTTCACGCATTGCAAAGAGTGCTGGCTTCATCATTGTATGGAAGAATCAAACCCAACGAACGAAACGCAAGAACTTGAGAGATCGATAGGTGCAGCAGCAGTCGGAAGCGGTTGCGTGGCCATCTATCTTTAGTGTCTTGTCGCCGCTCGTGCTGACGACGTCTGCGAGACAGAAGGCTCTGCACTGCCCATATGGCGAGGTAAACAGTTCGCGTCGCAAAGGAAGGCACTCTCAGCACAGTCGCTCGCCCTTTCATTCTTCCTTTCCATCTCGCAAAGAAACTACAAACTTTTCTCCGCACATCTTTCCTGCTTTGTGTGCTGGAAACAACGCTCGTTTCTGTTGATTTTGCCCGATTAGCGACTCGTAAAGACACAGACCACCCTCGCACGTCAGAAGATACCCAGCGAGTCAAGATGATCTCGCAAGCATTGAGCGGCCTGTTGCTCGCCTCCGCGGCAATCCGAAGCGTTTCGGCTCAGAATTTGGCAGCGTGCAACAATAGCCCCGATCTTTGCTCCCGGCAATACAACAACGTGACCTTCTTGGGCGCTCACAATGCTCCATTCCTTCGCGATGCCTCGACAGACTACTCAACATCTGGCAATCAGTTCTACAACACATCCGCTCAGTTGTCTGCTGGTGTGCGACTGTTGACCGCGCAAGTCCAGACGCCAGACAACAGCACTTCGCTGCATGTCTGCCATACAAGCTGTTCTCTGCTCGATGCAGGAACACTGAGCCACTGGCTCTCGGAGGTCAAGACTTGGCTCGACTCCAACGCCCATGAGGTGGTGACAATCTTGCTGATCAATGGCGCAAGTGCGAGTGCTTCAGATTTGGCAGCTGCGTACACTTCATCGGGCTTGGACTCGTACTCCTACATCCCAGCAGCTACCTCATCGTCGAGCACATGGCCCACGCTCGAATCTCTAATCAGCAATGGCACGAGGGCGATGAACTTTGTAGCAACCCTGGACGACGATTCAGCCGCGCCATATCTGATGAACGAGTTCAGCTACATTGTTGAGAACAGCTACGAGAACACAGCACCGACAGACTACTCTTGTGACGTGGATAGGCCAAGTAGTCTTGCCGACCAGACTGCCTCGGCCATCAGCCAAGGCTACATGACTCTGATGAACCACTTCTTGTATGAGCAGCAGATCTTCGACATCCAAAGTCCAAATGAGTCGTACGCTTCCACCACAAATGCGCCAAGGGGCGGTCCTGGCAATCTCGGTGATTCTGCGGACGAGTGCACGACTGCCTACGGAAAAGCCCCAAATTTTTTGCTTGTAGACTTCTTCAACATGGGACCGAGCATCTCAACCGCGGACAGGTTGAACGGACTGAGCAGCACGACTGGTCGGCTGAGCTTACCCACCACTGCTCCCGACGAGAGTGCAGCTTCCTTCTCCATCCCAAGAACATCGACAGTGTGTGTCGGCCTCAGTTCGGCCTTGCTTGCATTCTTCTTATCGTGACACAGTAGGGAGCGAAAGGGGGAGCTTGTCAAATGATCTTGTTACGCTTTTGATGACGACGAAAAGAATGGCATGATTGAATTCCATCGGCATGGCGTTGGCGTGTTAGATTTGGAGCTTTGAAGAGTCGGTCAGCACGGAGGGAAAGATGTGGATTGTAGTGTCAACGCTGAATGTACGGTTATAAATTGTGTCCAGTGGATCTAGTTTCCAATGGTTCTCCTCGCACAGACGCACAATTCTAGACCGCTACGACTGGCAGTCACCGTAAGTTCCGGCGAGGTCGCACTGGCACGAGTCCGTAAGCCTCACCCTGTCCTCTCTGTTGTTTGGGTCATGAGACATGGCGGAAGATAAAGACATGTCGGGTTCAATGCGCTCGGTATCCTGTCAGATATTCTCGGGCTGTCTGATACTTGTCAGTGGGTGTTACCTTGGCAAAGGGCACTCTATTGTGATACTCGTGGCCTCGAATTCGTTGTCGCAGCTGCCACATCTGAGCAATGCATTGGCTTCCCGCATCACGCCTTGCTCTTTGGCGACACCACAACGTAACATTGCTTATGCTCGTCGACCGAAGCTCGATCATGACGAGGTGACAAGGCACGACGTATGACGGCGTCTGAAGCGAGTGGAAGCACAAGGTCTGCAAGGACGGGTTCGCGAAGTCCAGTACCGCGATGGTGGTAGCCGATGAAAGCAAGACGGAGAGAACTGGCCTGGCTCCTGGGCTGGCATTTGGGCTGACAAGTGATCTTGTGACAAGATGGAGTCCGCCCGAACCAAGATGACAGAATTCCGTGCGCCGAGAAGCAGGCAGGATGCATGTCGATTGCATGCCGCCAGGCCGTAGGATAGATTAAGGCAATTTTCGTTGCACATATTGTCAACGTCGAGCCTGAGCGAAAGCAGAATACGCACTTTTTTTCCGTTGAACTCGGGGCGCTGTAGGTAGATGCATGTTGATTGCCTCGCCGTCAGTGCATGCGTGCGGGCGGGCGTGCGTGCGGGCGTGCGTGCGTTCCATGACGCGGAAACGCGCATCGAAGCTGTTGAGCAGCAGCAGGAGGATAATAGTATTGCATAGCACATGACGTCCAATATATGGCCTATAGCATGTATAAATTGGCAGGCAGCAAAGCAGCTGTTGACTTTTGCGCCACTTTTCACACAACATAATTGACGAGGTAGCATTTCTCGTTCCCAGGAAGCTGGAAGACTAGTAGGCATTCAACACATCTCGCAGATGCTCGGGCGAGATCCTGTTGGATGCTTTGGGTGCGGAATGAAGCAGCACAGCGGGCATGCTGGAATTCAGCGTCGAACAGATGTTTGGGCGGCCTCGTGACCTGGCAGAGGCGACAAGCACGCACCCAAGCACCCGGGGATTTGTGGTGCATCGGCATGGCGCGCGCAGAAGAGGCGTAGTTAGCATAAACATCGGTTGCCACGTTCGACTCGGCCACGGGAGGGCCCTGCAATGTGGCAGGGGAGGTAAGCGCGCGCGCGGGCGCGCAAGCAGCCATCGCCCTCGATCTTGAATCTCGATTAGGCTCGATGCAGCATCCTGGCCGTGGTCGGTGGCGAGCTGGTCCGTGGTGTTGGGAGTGCGACAGCATGATCCTTGCTGCGAATCATGGGAGTGTATGTACTGACGACAGGCCACGGTCACGCAGAGCGACACAAAGCTGGGCGACGTCTGAGATGCTTTTATTGTGCGGGTCACACACACGGCCAATCATGTGGCGCCTTCGCACACCTCCTCTGCCCTTCCCGAGCTGTCAGGCACGCGTTGTGTCCTGTCAACAGCATTAGTGCCGGGAAGGCCAAGACGGCACAGGACGGTGGCGAGGGCGAGGGCGAGGGCGAGGGCGAGGGCGAGGGCGGAAGATGCGCGAAAGGGCTGCGGGCCACATGGCGGGGCGGTGAGAGGGTGTGGTGAGGGCTCAGAGGCAGAGGCAGAGGCAGAGGCAGAGGCAGAGGCAGAGGCAGAGGCGGTG